>CM039130.1:41275-180273 GCA_022036555.1 Microstegium vimineum
AAAGTCAGAGTGGAAATTGTTTACTTTATTCATGAGCATGCATGCCTGTCCTGAATCTCTTGATGTAGTATGGGACGTTTGATTTCTAATGGTATAAATACCCGGTAACAAAATGTCTGATATGTGGGATCTGGTTGTTAGAAAGTTTTTCGCGATTACATAGCAAGCATCTGCCTGACATTTCTGATAGCTGTGTGGATAACCTGCGAAGTTCAGCATCCAACCTGACTTGCCTTCTTTTTCCATATTTCATTGTTGGTTTCGCAACATCGTGTTACAAAATTGTGGCAAGCGCGAATTTCTGCTTCTTTATTGTTTATTAGTCTGTCAGGCTGAATAAATAACACATTCCGTGTAATCAAGTGCTTGAAGCCTAGTACACTTGCGGTTCTACAAATATTCGACCATCAGTCAGTTGGGAGCACAAAAAATGTATTGTTGCCAGTGCTGCCGAATTCTGCCCTAGTGCCATGATATTTTGTGAACTATGCAGTAATTTGGAAAGCCACAAGCTGAAATATGGTGAAAAAAAAAGTATAACTAAGCAACAGTAAGTAAGCAAAACAATTCAGCACTAACTGAAACACTAACTTTTTGCCCCCTTTTTCGTCAGTTGACCTCTGCTGTCGATACACTTTGTTGTAATGTGACATTTGTTGATAAACAGTTTTGTTCATTAGTGGCACACAGGGTTTTAATATTTCATGTCAAAATGGGCGCTGCTAATGTCTTGCCAATTGAACTGGCAATTTATTTTTTGATGTGCATGCACTGTAGTACTTTTGGTTCAAAATAGATGTAGCCACTTTTTTTTTTAAAAAAAAACAAATACATGTAATATGCCCTACAACTACTGGGCAATTCTAGTTCATTTCTCTATGATATATTTGCATAAATTCATCTTTTATGCCCGTTTTTACTTAAGAAGGGTTTAAATTAGGTTAAGCTGTTAATTTTGTTGGCCTTAGTTCTAGTGCTGAATTCTAAAACCTATATTGGTGAGGCTTGAGTTCATCTCACATGCCTTACATCGCATGCAAAGTCAGATTTGGGTTTTTACAAAGCTGTCATGCATTCACGTTGACATGGTTTAGGTAAACAACGTTCAAGCATAAGAATAGCAAAGTTGTGGACTAATATGTTAATATTTCTTGATGAATCAGTATTATCGATCAGGATGAAAATTTGACATTATACCATACACGTTGACTTTGCGTGACGATGCTAGTTTTTCCAGTTGTACAAGAGATGTCAAGAACGAAGTTCACCATGCGTCATCATTCACTCACAGGTTGTGTCATCAGCTATTTCAGAGCTACTACTGCATAACCTGTAGCGTATGCATGTAAGTAATGCAAGATGAATGGAGATTACTGGTGTAATATCAGTGTATCGTAGTATAGCAAAGCATTGACGGCTCCCTGTCAGGGCAGTCGACAGGTTCTGTCAACAAAGCGTGCGACGGTAGGAATTTGTTCCAGATGAGGGTTTGACATGCGTCGGGGTCCATTAATCGAAACGAAACGCCGCTCGCACTAACATTTTGGCAGTAAGTTGGCCTCAGTTAACAGCCAAATAGACCACGCACGAAACTTTGGGCCTGTTGGCTTGCTGGCTCTGTTGCCATCGGCCATCCCCGACTACTTGGAGTTGGAGTTTATTATGCAGTCTAAAAGACTGTTGCAGCGTGCTTTTTTTTTTAAAACGATATGATGGAGCAAAGAGAGCGGCAGTACGTAATCAGATTATAAAGCTAGACAGACTAACACTGTTTTTTCATTTCAGTGAAACGAATAACAGCATAGAGATCACTGCCTCGACTGAAGTCACACGCTACTGTGGTCGTGGACATAGATTTCACTAGTTATTATGGCACATAAACTTTTGGTTCCCACCTCCTAAACTAAAGTGAAAACTTTAGTCACTTTAGTGATTAAAGTGCCAAATAAATTGATTGAAATACTTTTCTACTAGTCACTCAATAGGTACTAAAATATCACAAATATTTTAATTCACTTTAGTTTAGGATGTGTGAACCAAACAAGCTTTAAAATGGGTCTAACAAAGTACCTATGTGGAAAACTACTTTGGGTGCTAGAAGGGACGTACCTTTAGTCCTGGTGTTGAGAAAAAAAAAGGTCTTGGAGGATTAAAATAACTATTACGCTGTTTGTGGTTTGGACTTTGGAGTAGACTAGTAGAATCAATAAATGTGGCCGCTCAACCTCAACAAACAACGTTCTCTCGTCGTCAGCTTGCTCGACTAAACTATACGTATGTAATATTATTATTATAAAACGATACTGATTATTATTGTTCCTGCTTCCCTCCAAATAAATATAAATATTTTTATAAAAATAAAAAATAATGGTTCCACTTGGTGAGGCAGGAAGCAGGATAGGGGGGAGCCAGAGCCAGCCCAGCAAAGCAAGCAGCAAAGTCAACGAAGCCTTCGTTGCGTTGGTTCCCTTTCCTTCCTTGTTCCGCTCACGGCTCATCTCATCGCAAGAAAGAAAAAAAGAGCTTCCAGCAGCCAGCTCCGTCCAATTCAACGCCTCCGGACTCCGGTCCCAATCCCATGCGCAAACGCGCGCCCCTTCCATGTCCGTCCATGGCGCCGCCGCCTCTCTTCCTCCGCCTCTCCCGCCTGATCCTCCTCCTCTCGGTTTCGCTGGCCATCGCCGCCGCCGATGCCCGCGCCGTGCCCGTGGAGTACCTCTACCCGACCTTCAACCTCACCTACATCCACTTCGTCGACACCGACGGCGTGTTCCTCCGCTCCCCCCTCGCCAACTTCTCCGCCGCCATCTACAACGCCGGAGGCGGCCTGTCCTCCGACGACTCCCAGTCCCGCTTCTTCCTCTCCGTCCTGCACACCGCCTCACGGACGCCCGTCTGGACCGCCACCGCCACCGGCTCAACCATGTTCAACTCCATCGTCCTCTCCCTCGCCCCCACCGGCCTCGCTCTCTACGACCCTTCGGCCGCCAAACCCGACGACCCGGCCTGGTCCACGCCGCGCCTACGCCAACCCGTCGCCGCGCTGCGCCTCCTCGACACCGGCGAGCTCGCGCTCATCGACAGCCGAAACACCACGCTCTGGTCCTCCTTCGACCGCCCCACCGACACGCTGCTCCCGGGACAGCCGCTCTTGCTCCTCGGGGACGGGAGCAGCCCGCCTGCGCTGACGTCCTCCGCGTCCGACCACGACCTCTCCCCCGGCGCCTACCGCCTTGTCCTCACACACAACGACGCGCTCCTCCAGTGGGCCACCAACGCCTCCTCCTCCGTCACGTACTGGTCCATGTCCTCCGACCCAGCCGCCTTGCAAGACTCCAACCAAGCCGTCGCTTCCATGGCCGTCAACTCCTCCGGCCTCTACCTCTTCGCCGCCAACGGCAGGGACACCGTCTACAGGCTCCTCTTCCCTTCGTCGTCGCCGCCCGAGTCGCGCATCCTCAAGCTCTACCCTTCCGGCCGCCTGCGCGCGGTCGCCCTCACCGCCGCCGCCACCGTCCCCACCGTCTGGGCCGCGCCGGCCAACGACTGCGACCTCCCGCTGCCGTGCCCGTCCCTCAGCCTCTGCACACCGGACGCCGCCAACGGGGGACCCACCTGCACCTGCCCCGACGCCTTCAGCACCTACTCCAACGGCGGCTGCGAGCCGGCCGACGGCTCCGCGCTGCCAGCCATCGACGACACCTGCGCCAAACAAGAGGCAGAGGCAGCGACGTCGCGCTACAGCTACGTCGGCCTCGGCCCCGGGATCGGCTACCTGCCCACCAAGTTCGCGGTAGCCGATACCTCCGGCGACGAGCTCCCGGCGTGCCGCGACCTCTGCTCCGCCAACTGCTCCTGCCTCGGCTTCCTGTACAAGAACACCTCCAGGTCATGCTTCCTCCTGCGCAAACCGGATCGGCTCCGTCTTCCGCGCCAGCGGCGCCGACGTCGGTTTCATCAAGACTCTCCGTCATCACAGCAGCAGCAGGGCGGCAGTAAAGGCTCATCGTCGTCCTTGAGCCTGATAACCATCGTGTTCGGCATCGTGTTCCCCACCATGGCGGCCGTGCTCATCTCCTTCCTGCTCTACGCCGTGCTCAGGAGGAGGCGCCGGACGCAGCACCAGCACGTGAAGAAGAAGAAGAAGAGCAGCAGCAGCAGCAGCTGGTTCAAGCTGCCGGCGATGCTGTCGTCGTCGTGGCGTGGGGCGTCCGACAGCGACAGCGAGGGCCTGGACGACGAGGACGAGGACGACGTGGCCATCCCTGGCCTGCCGACCCGGTTCACGTACGCCGACCTGGACGCCGCAACGGACGGGTTCAGGTGGCAGATCGGCTCCGGCGGGTTCGGCACCGTGTTCCGCGGCGAGCTCCCCGACCGGAGCACCGTGGCGGTGAAGCGGATGAACGGGCTGGGCACGCAGGGGCGTCGCGAGTTCCTGACGGAGATCGCCGTGATCAGCAGCGTCCACCACGTGAACCTGGTGAAGCTCCGCGGGTTCTGCGCCGAGGGCCCCGGGCGGCAGCTGCTGGTGTACGAGTACATGAATCGGGGCTCCCTAGACCACACGCTCTTCCAATTCCACAAGCAGAAGCTGCAGGAGCTGCTGGAGTGGGGGCCCCGGCTGCAAGTGTGCGTTGGCGCGGCGCGCGGGCTGGCGTACCTCCACGCCGGTTGCGACCGCAAGATCCTGCACTGCGACGTGAAGCCGGAGAACATCCTACTTGACGACCACGGCGGCGTGAAGATCGCCGACTTCGGGCTGGCGAAGCTGATGAGCCCGGAGCAGTCGGGTCTGTTCACGATGATGCGTGGCACCAGAGGGTACCTGGCGCCGGAGTGGCTCATGAACGCGCCCATCACCGACAAGGCGGACGTGTACAGCTTCGGCATGGTGTTGCTGGAGATCGTGCGCGGGAGGAAGAACACCAAGAAGCACGTGGAGCAGGAGCAGCAGATGTCGAGCACGTCGTCGTCGTCGTCGGACCGGTACGACACCTACTTCCCGGCGCTGGCTCTGGAGCTACACGAGCAGGGTGGGCGGTACGAGGAGCTGGTGGACCCGAGGCTGGAAGGGCGCGCCGACGTGGCGCAGGTGGAACGCGTGGTGCGGGTGGCGCTCTGCTGCCTCCACGAGGACGCCGCGCTGCGGCCCACCATGACGGTGGTGTCCGCCATGCTCGACGGCAGCATGGAGCCCGGCGAGCCCCGGGTGGAGCTCCTCCGGTACCTCAGGATGTACGGCCGCGGGCTCGTGGACCTGCGCCACCCCGGCGCTGCCGCTGCCGCTGCCGAGTGGAAGGCCAGCGGCGGCGTCAGCAGCAGCTGGTCGCCGCCGTCGTGCGTGTCGGCGCAGCAGCTCTCGGGCCCCAGATGACGGGACTCATCTCACTACGTATACAAATCAAATCGATCTTCTCTCTTCGTTTTGTTTTTGGAACCAAGATTATTTGAGCGGCTCTTGGTTGGGATTTTTTTTTCATCTCTCTTTTTAGTAGTAACCCCCAAAAAAATTATATAGATAGCATTAATTACAACTTGACGAAGGGCAGAGAGACCCTCTGCGATTGGATTGACTTTGCCACGACATACACATGTCCAGAGTCAACACATTTATCAAAGAAATCAACATTTGCAGTTTAATATTCCAATCCAGATTTCTCCACCTGCAAATATGCAATGCTCTTTCCCCAAAAATAAAAAACTCCCTCTCTCCAAGAAGGAAGAACAGGGCCGTTCGTCTCTGAATCCAGCCATCCAGGAGACAGCAGATGAACTGCATTGTATGCAGTCATGACTGAAATGAAATGCTTGGCAACATACACGAGATGACAGATGGCTCCCGGATCCAGCCCTCTTGCTCTTGTATTGGTTTTTGGTAAATCCATACAATATATCTACATACTCCTAAGTCCTACCTGCTGACCATATGCTCGTTAACTGACAGCCAAGCTGCTTTGCAGCCACGCTCACTGTTCGCCTCCGAGGTTGCATTTACAAGCTACTGTTCGCCTTCGCCAACCTAGTACAATACAATAAACAAATAGTGGAGCTCCTCAGAAACAAAAATGCATATGAAACTTCACGGAACAAGGGAATGCTTAATTTTAATTCAGGTTCAACGCTTCATCAGTTAAGGCTTTGTTGTTGTTGTTATTGTTGTTGTCCGTCAGAATGTACTACTACATCTGTACAAAGCATCTGGTCCTAGTTTTATTTTATAATAGTCTAGAATCACCAAGCATAACAACTGGAGTATATAACTAATAGCAGGGTTCCTAATAGATCATCTACAGACGCCAAAAGTTTTTTTCCCCTTCTGAATCTGGTTCATTGGATCGGATAAAGGTGTCAATGAAATGTTAACAATGTTACTGGAAAGAACTATCATTAACTGTAATTGTCTATAAAAAAAAACAAGTCAACAAATGACACAACGAGGGCTCATATCCTTGCCTTAGTAAAGAATTCTGGAATAAAAACAACAAGACGACCTCAAGAAAAAAGATCTGCAATTGGTTAGGTCACCACCATAGTTTTCAGCTTAAATCACCTTTTCTTCTCTAAGTGGGATCTTTGCTTAAACCAGGGAATTTAAGAACGGTCAAACGCAGGTGCTCTCGTGGGCGACTGGCTAGTGGAGCTTGCTCTCAGTCTAGAGACCCAGGTTCGAGCCTTGCATCTGCCCCGTCGCATTTTTTTTTGGTTAAGAACGGTCAAACAGCTGCTGGCACTGGCAGGTAGGAAATCCAACATAAGCCAGCAAGGAGCTTTTTCCAGACTGAGATCTCAAGGCATGCCTACAACTACTCTGTTGCTATGACATATGGAGCAACTAGGATTATTCAGTTAAGGCTGAGACATTAAACAACTGTTTCTTAGCTCACAACTACAATCAACATGCTCCACACGTCACTTGCTCCTATTTTACCACCTAAGTAACCATATTTCCAGTGCAACAGAGAGCTCAGTAGGCAATTAATCCGAACCTCTACCGCAGAAAAATCAAACTACCGGAATTATATCAAGCATGACAAATGATATAAAACATTCAGAAAGAATATGAAATTCTAGGATTTAGTTAAAAAGAATACATTTCCCTACCTAGCAATGCTTTAAAGTTAATGCTGTTGAGTCTGCTGATTTTCCCAGCATAGGAGCCTAAAACAGCTGGCTTTGTGACTCTGCCCCTATTTGTTAATGCTGTTGACAAGAGTGATGATGTGGTAGATTGATTGGCTAGAGTAAGCATAATCTTCATGTTTGCACAAAACAGCTGGCCTTGTGACTCTGCCATACTGGTATGTTTGACAGTAAACCTGGTCAAGGAGTCTCTGAGTGGCCAAATTAAATGGATTATGTTTCTCCCTTGCTTTCCTAATCTAGGGCCCATTGGCTGCCCTTTCATTTTTAGAGACCTAGTGTCTACGAACAGATTAACCAATCAAACATATTCCTAAGCTGCTGCTGCCAAACTGGTTGGTGTCATTATTCCAGGACTTCCATGGGCCATATATAACAAGTGAAGACCGAAGATGTCTACCAAAATAAAAGCAGTTTACAGTCTGCTGGTTGTACTTGGTTTGGTGGTTGAAAGATTAGTGCGTGAATAGTTGAACTGATAGCATTTACTCTAGTGGGGGGGGAAGAACTAACCACATGGTCAATTTTTGTGCTTGGGGACCTTATTTCTCTTGTCTATGCTATGCCGACATTTACGAAAACATTCACTTAAAAAGAGATGTTTTTTTTTACCAAAGATTCAGTGAAACTGTAGGCGTGAGGGCTACATATCACACGGCCACACATAGGACACTTGGACTAGTAATGTAAATTAGTACTCAGACAGTTTGACCCAAAAACACGTCACTAACCTGAATCGACGGCGCGGCAGTTAGACTGGAGTCCACAGAAAAATGGAGAGTTTCCGTTTGTTGGGATGAAGAAGGCTTAGGTTCCCCGACTCAATCTGCAGAGATGAAAATTCAATTCAGAGTAAACAAGAGACAGAAGTGAGATAGAGAGTAGAGTAGAGTATATATACATGATAGTGTGAACCAAGTATAATGTATAATTGAACTCAGATCATCATCATCATCTACACAAGGCAAGAGTACAAGACCTTGCTTGTTTTTCTGGGAAAGGGGGAAAAAAATTCCGTCTTCCTTTCCTTGTGGTAGGTACTAGCAGTATACAACAAGGAGAAGAAAGAGTTGGCTGGATTTATATATTGGAGTAGTAGCGATGGAAGGAAGTAGGGAAGGAATGAATCATAAACCATTGGGTTTCTGCGTTGGGCAGCAAAGGGGAAGAGGAAGAGGCCGGTTGCCCCATCCTTAGAAACGCCTGCAATGGCAACGGGGGCGAGGCCGGCGCCGGTGTGGAGGGCGGACGGATGGAGATTGGCGGGAAGGTAGATGCAGGCGCGGATCCCCTTCCTAGTTAGTTGCGGCAGTGAGGCTGGCCGCCGGCGCCGCCACACCCACACGGTGGCTGTGCTGTGCCGTGCCCTGTGCTGTGCAACGAAAGGGCAGTAGAGGTGGGCACAGAGGGTGGGCGAGACAGCAGGGGAGCAAGGTCTCCGCCTCCCTTCCGGTCCCCGGCCGGCTTGGTTTCGCTGGAAGGGGAAAGGAAGAGCCTTTATTTCGTTGGGCTTCCATGGGTGGCGTCGTCTCTTCTTCCTCTTCTTATTTTTTTTCCCCATTCTCGACACCATTTAGTCCAAATCCAATAAATAAATCAATTAACATGATGTTGGTGTGGATATACCTGGATTTGATCAACCGGGGAATCTGCCGGAGAGGAGCATGGCGAAGAGGAGGACGAGGATGTAGAGGAGGATGACGATGATCTTGGTGTTGAACAAGGCCAGCAAGAGCTTCACCACGAACACCAGCAGCAGCGCGTTGAACAGCAGCGTCAGCAGCTCCTCCATACTACCCGCCGGATCCCAATCCCATCATATGCATGTCCTCCTTTCTTCCTTTATTAGCCTTGCTCCAATCGTCGGAGCAGCTGACAGCGACATATACTACCTCCACACTCCTGTGTCCACTGCTCTGCTCTTGCTTGTGTTACAATTTATAGTATTACTTATTATACAGTATTATTACATACTACAGTACTATGTAATTCGTTCCCTAATCAATCAAAGCACAAGAAATATAATATGATCAAGCAGCAGTAGCACATGGTATGGCATTGGTTATTTCACATTAATCTCAGGATCCATGTACTCCCTCCGTCAATCAATTCCTAAAATTCATGTCACTCAAATTTTTTTAACTTTGACTAACTTTATAGAAAAATATAACAACATTTATGACTTAAAATGAGCATCATGTTAAAATATGTTCTTAGCTAAATCTAATGATACTAGTTTGATATCATACTTTTTAATACTTTATTCTAAAAATTTGGTCAAAGTTAAAAAAATTTGACTTAGAACAAAACTATAAATCTATTCTTTCGTGGACGGAGGGAGTAAATGCATAGTCAAGACTCAAGACTGCTTGACTTATTTACTGCTTAGCAGTTTGATTTGTTTGCTCATTATTAAAATGGTTGGTTCAATCATCAGATAACGCTCAAATAGGATGGTGGCATGCTTTTTTGCAGTGAAAAAAAAATGAAAAGCACAACAACAACAATAGGTACAGTACCGAGAAAAAAAAAGAAATAAGCGGAAGGGAAAGAAGAACTAAAGACAACAGAAGAAAACAATAAACAAAGAAAAAAAGAAACGCACGAAACAAAAAAAAACACTAAACACGAATGAAGTAAAATCCCCATGCTTTAATATTGGGGAAAGAAAGATTTATTTTAAACCAAAATTTAAAATATGCATTTGGGTCGTTGGGTGGGGAAAAAAATATAATATATGTATATTCTAAATAGAAAAAGGATGAAAAAGAAACGTAGAAGATCGAGGCCCAAGCCCAACAGACACAATTATTCGGGGCAACGAATTCATTGGTGGGCTAAATGCTTGCATGTGGTGTGGGCTGCCACGGGGCAATGAATCCTGAGAGGAAAGGAGTCCTCCTGCCCTCAGCGACGTGTACTTGGATCGACTCCTCATCATAGTAGGAGTATATATAGGAGTATAACACAAGACGTATCCTGTTTCAAGTACCGGGCTTTGGGCGTCGACTGGTAGGTTTCGCCGAAGCCAGTGGGATCCGTCGATATATATATATCCTGTGATCGTGTATATCGTATGAGATCGAAGCCAACAGGAGACATGGCGGCGGCGGCAAAGACTGCGTCGACGTACACGCTGGCGTTGGTGGATGGCACTCACCTGTTCGACATCGGCGGCTACAGCGCTCTCAAGGCGCTGGGCCACAGCGTCCGGCACCTTCCTAACCCATATCACCCTCGAGCTGGCGGAGAACCAAGCACTAGAAGCAGCAGGCTCCGGCTCCTCCTCCTCCGTGAAGGCGACGGTGAGATTCAGCGTGAACGACCCCACCGGCGGCTGCAGGCCCATGAAGATCGGGAAAAGCAGAGACCTCGAGGAACCACTGGTGTTCACTCCCCACAACTCCGTCCGCTTCTACCATGTCGACGTTCCGGAGGCGGCGTCGCACAAGCTGGAGGCGCGCTACGTCAAGTACGACCGGCTGCGGACCTGTTGCGCCCTCCGCGTCCAGGAGGTGGAGTCGGGGCCGACCAGGTACTGCTTCGTCGACGCGCCGCCACCGCCGAACATCACCCGGTTCCTGAGGGTGCTGCTCGACAGCGGGCACAGCGTGCGGACGTGACGTTCGCCGTCGACGGGAGCTGCAGGTTCGACGCGCACCGGCTCGTGCTCGCCGGTGTTCATGTCCAAGTTCTTCGGAGAAAGCAAAGACAGCAGCCTCGAGTGGTTCAGAATCCACGACGTGAGCGCTCCCGTGTTTAGGGCCATGCTCTACTTCATCTACACGGACGAGCTGGAGGCGGCGGCGGCGTCCATGGCCATGGCGCGGGACCTGCTTGTGGCTGCGGATCTCTACGGCCTCGACAGGCTGCGGCTCCTGTGCGAGAGGACGCTGTGGGACCGCGTTCGAACGGACGGCGGCGGCGTCGGGACCGCGATCTCCACGCTGTCTCTGCTCAACGGCCGCGATAGCTGCGGCCAGCTCCAGGATCTGTGCATCGGCTACGTCGCCGACCACTGGCACTGGGAGGCCGCGACGGCGACGGAGGAGTACCGGGAGCTCAAAACCACCTGCCCCGCTCTCCTCACCGACCGACGTCCTCGAGGAATTCATATCAGCTGCAGCTGCATAATGGTGATGGTGATCATGGTCGCCGCCCGCCGACGCCGACGCCAAGCCCATCAGGAGCAGGACATGGTGGTGCCGCCGCCCAGCATCGCCTGGCACCTCGAGCGGCTGCTGGAGAGCGGCGCGGGATCGGACGTCACCTTCTCCCTGTCCCTGGAGGACGGCGGCGAGTTCCACGCGCACACGCTGGTGCTCAACGAGCGCGGGCGCCGGTGCTCAGCTAGCTGCAATTCAATTCGTTCCTCTTTTTTGTTTGTTTGTTTATTATTATATTATAAAAAAGTTTCTAATTATAACTAACAATGAAGGAATAGAAATTACTCAGTCAATGATCTCTTTTGTTTTATTATTAACTGAATCGCCGCGATGCATGCATGGATATCCACTGCCAGCCAAGAGCCAAGAGCTGCCGCCGAAACGGTCTGCCCGGCACGTACCAGCAGCGTCACCCGTAACGTGTCGAGCAGCGAGCACCCATCACCTGCTCTGCTGCTGCTACTCCTCTCATCATGCATCACACACACAATTTATTTAATTTCTTCTCGATCCATTCATTGCTCTGCACAGTTGCATTGCATCTCCGATCGATCCATCGATCGGAACCATGCTGGCGGCGGACCGTGGCCACGGCAAGCAGCAGCGCGCCGCCGCCGTGGCCGCGCTGCTGCTGGCGCTCGCGGGCCTCCTCGTCCTCGCCGCTGGCCTGACGCTGTTTGCTTCCCTCGTGGGCCTCGCCGCCGCGGCGCCTCCACTGCTGCTCCTGAGCCCCGTGCTCGTCCCGGCGGCGCTGCTGGCTTGTTTGCTGGCGACGGGCGCCGTCGCGTCCGCCGCGCTGGCCATGGGAGCGCTGTCCATCCTGTCGCGCTTGCTGCGCAAGGCCGCGACGACGACAAGCCCGCCGCCGAGCGACTGCGACTGCGACTGTGTCGACATGGGGAAGCGGCGCATCGGGGAGCTGGCAGCGGTGGCTGGCGAAAGGACGCCGCACGCGGCGCTGGCCGTGGTGAGCCCGGGACAGGGCATCACCGACCACAAGAAGGCCAAAGACTACCAACACTACGTCGCCGGACGGATGGTACAGGACGACGCATGATGAACCTACCTACCACAGCGTACTCCATGCATCCATCTACTAGTTCTACTGTACTTTTTTTTTTTTGCGCATTACTAGTTCTAGTGTACGTGTACGTATAATTACATAGGCTGTGAGTTGTTGTATTTTTGCACTGTTCGTTTGGCATATCAGTTATGATACAATGTTTTTATCCTGCATCAAAATAGTCAAAGGACCATCACAATTGCCCTCCCGCATATATTCATGTTCATTCATATGTTACTCTCCTATTATTGTTGAACCAAAGGACCACCATCTGCTTGACAACGCCACCTAGCGTGATTGTTGATGGACAAAGAAGCCAATGGTCATGGAAACTTTGCTTTGCCGTTGAGCTGCATATGGTCTTGCTAACTGTTAAAGGGTTATTCCACAGAAAAAAGCCGGTTCACTGAATTTTTTGTAATGAATTTTTTCAAACACATACTATTTTACATCCTAAAATAATTATACAACACCAAACTGTTATACTAGAAAAAAACTACATCAATCTGTTATACTAGAAAAAAACTACATCAATCTGTTATACTAGAAAAAAATCCAGTATAAATGGTTCCAAAGTTTATAATACAATAATATCTTTCAACCCCACCTGTAGGTGATGCATATGTATCTTCACCGCCCCTCCACTTGTTGAGACAGTTGGTCCTGTCGCCAAACACCAAGCAAAACTTACATCACAAACCATCAAACCAAGTTTGAAACATACTAATAAGCATTTCTAATTTTTATAATCTTGCATTTTTTCCACTTTGATGCATAGACAATATATAAATTAACCTTGCTTGAGGGCTTCTACATACTAGAGTTGCTCTTACCTATAAGCCAGATGCTATATATAGCGAAGTATTATAGTGTAAAAATATATGCTAATAACTAACAAACTACATTTCACAAATTAATGCAGCAAAGCAAAAATGCCAAAGTAGTTATTACCTCAGTTACAAAGAAGGCATGAAATCCATAAGGAACCCTGTTAGGAAGCTCAACCACTGCAACCGGATCAGCAGACATTGTCTTTGCATCTATAACATTTACTTCAGATTTCCTACACCCACAAGAACACTTGTCGAATCAAATTGCAATCGTCAAACTGAGATACTAAGAGCAAGAGACATATGTTGGGTTCTCGAATCTTCGACATTATCAAAACCATTGTCTATTAGACACTTTGGGCCTTGTATGATTGGAAATACACGCAGAGACAAGAGTATGCAGAGCCAAGGAATGGAGTACCCTGTATTTTCGTCGTGTACAAAGAATATCAAATAGCCATCGTCTTCTTTTCCAGATACACCTGGTTTCTTGGGAACAAAAACCGCTTCTGAGCCGAATCTACCAGGTCCTAGGTCATATATGCCTTGTATATTTCCTCCCAATTCAAGTTCTTTCTTGTCACTGTCCGGTTCAGCATGCAGATCAAATTTTATGATGCTAGTCACCTTTGCAATGCTCTCAAGTATAGTGCAGTAGACATACTGTTGTTTTCTGTTTTCAATAAAGCAGCGAATTAGAAAGCCTCAGAGCTTCAGGAAGCATCTAACTAGATTTTTTTAATGCCGTCCAGAGTATAACTACCACAGCCTATGATAGTGCAGATAATAGATGCACTTTGGTTGTTTTTTCAGAACGTGAGTAGTCAGTTTTAAAAAATTTTTCCACACCTAGCTTGACAGTCTGTCAAACCTAGGAGGTTGTTTTTTGCGCTGCTTGCGCATGTAATTCTCTGTCTTCTTATTAATATAAGCCGGACTTGATCCGGACCTTTCAAAAAAAAGTAAAAAAAAATAAATTGATAGTAAGCATGCAACTAATCCAACTAAATAATAATTGCTAGCTCGACTAAAAATTTCTAACAGAGGTACCTGCCAGTATAACTCTCATTTATACGAGGAAAATCCACAGCAGAAATAGAGCAGAAATAGACAGTTGCTTTTGTGAAGCAGCACCCGTTTTCATGTTGAACCTCATCTCATATCTAAAGTATTGTCATTAGGACAAGGTCAAGCACTGCATTACTTCATATAAGAACATAAATCAAGATTGCAGACGTATACAACTCATTCACGAAGTTTTCGAGCTTGCCACTTTGATGTCCATTCACCTTGTCCAAATCTGGATTCTCCGCACGACAGGTAATGAGAACAACTTCATCACCCTCTTCCCAAGCATTAGCTGTGACGACATCTAGCTTGAGTTCTACTCATTGTACTATCATAATTCTTTCATAAGCTCCTAAAAAAGCTTGCTTTGAGAATAATTTGGTTCCCAATCCTGCTGAAATCATTTGTTATGCCTGTGCTCTTATAAAATACTGGCAGTGTCTATATTCCAAGGAAGCAGTGGGGGTTTCCCCTACTGTTTTCTTTGGTGAAAAAAAAATCAAGGAAGCTCAAGGGATGCTACTGGAAGGTGTGGATATCATGTTGCAGATAGCAACAAGGATGCTAGTACCTCCCCCAAGCAGCTCAACACCGATGCAGATTAAAGAAGCCCACGAGGATGCTGATGATCAAGCGAACTAGTGGAAGATCTTGTGCAGGCCAAGCGTTGATGTTCTCTGGAAAGTTCTTTTGTTTACAGGGATGATCGTGCCGATCTAGAATAATGCCAGAGGCTTTGCTAGGAGGCCAAGTGTGGCAGTTTGATAGTTGGTTGTCTCTGTAGACAGTCTGTTAGAACTTGGCTTTGCTTTTCAATCATGTCCGTGTCCTATATCTATTGCTCTGTCTAGCGTCCGAGTCAGGTGGTAGCCTTAGCATACATATATAGGTCATCGTTTTATGTTTTCCCTATAACTACTTTCCCGAACATTTGTATTTCTGTTTGCTAATGGAAATGGGAAAATCCTAGGTTCCAAAAAAATGAGAAGCTCCTAAAGGTATAAGGACAAGTTTGAAAAAAGATAATAGGGATCAAGAAAAAAAGTAAAAAGGCCATACGTTAAGAGTTCTAGCAGAAATCTAAAGGAGCCATACCATTATGGAATATGAAGCAATTAGGGAGTTCAAACCATCTGATGAGTTTGTCATCCTTTCCATAGCGTGGGAGAATACCAAAACGAGCTTTCTTTGTAGGGTCAAACTTGGCGATAAACTCACCATTCTTCACCATTTCCTGTATACAATATTATAAAACAATAAAGATTCAGTTATGAAAACAAGTTTGAAGCAATTCCAGACTGAGGTGACATAGGAAATGATTAGGACATCCCATTAGCTGAACATAAATAAGTTCCTTTTCTCAAACGCGCAAGAGAGCTGCACATTTTTTATATGAGAGAGAGAGAGAATGGATGTAATAATTCACAGAGAAATAAAATATAAAGAAGGTTTTCCGTGCACAAATATCACACACCTTTGGTCGGAAAAACAAAGGAAGATCCATAAAAATAGAGTATTTCTCCGTGATGGCAAAGTCATGCATCATTACACATTCTGGTAGTGTTATTGTCACAGGATCAAGCATAGCTCCTTCTTTGGCAATCACCCGGTATGTACAGTATGGAGGTTGTTGTGAATATCCAAAGGTGAACATTTCGTCTAAAAGGAGGGTAGTACAATATTAAAATTTGCCAGAAATCATAGGAAAAATCAACAAATAGGATTGAATTAATGTAATTTACCTGTAAACGGGGGTCAACCTTTGGATGTGCAGTGAAAGAATGGTTCAAGCTTTTGTCATAATCCAACAAGCCAAGAGTCTGTAAGTCTCCATCTTCAAGGACCTTAACAACATCTGAAAATAAGGAAGACATGTTCCGCATTAGCATAGTTCCTGCAATGGATATGTGGTCTGTGGATGACATGTTGTCGTAAGGTGTAAAAATTATCATGACTCAGGATATGACCTGTGCATTATGCATAGATGCAAGCAGAATGTGCCATCCGAAAATATTTTGAAGATTCCTATGGCAAATATGTCTTACGCAATGAGATTTTATTTTGATGTGGTGCTTGGTGGTCTAAATCCTATTATAAAGGAATACTTTTGTGGGAGAAGACGGAATACAGACTGCCGAATATGATACTGGTTGTCATTATTTTCGTATTTGTATTTTTCTTCAACTTGGACTCCTATTGTACTCTTTACGCATACGCCCTATAGCTGCACAGTACAAATGAATCAACGTGATATCCTGTGCATGCCTTACATAGTGGAACATTATGTTAAAATAGTGAATTCTACATACTCTTTTTTTTTGTAATGTCACACAAGTTTTAGCATATGATTTCTTCTTGTTAGCCACAAGAGCATAACAATAATGCTAAATTTTACCAATTTTATTTATACATAGAAGCTAGCTGCTTTCCCAATAAGGGCACGTCCACAAAAAAGAATGTGATAATGGGCTGAGAACTTACATGGCTTATCTGCTTCCGACAAGGCCATGAGTTTGCCATGATGATATATAAGTGCAGTATTAGCTGGAAAAAGAAAGCCATCAGAAAAAACAAAATACCACTACAAGCAATTGCTCGCGACACATCATAAGCTACATTTGTACCTGTCCCAAATCCATAGGTACTATCCAAGACTTTGAATTTATTCCGAAGTTGTTGCAGTTGGATCATAAACAATCCAAAGAATCCCTTCATATCTCCAATCTACAAACAATTGAGAGGGGATAATCACACGCATGCATGATTTTGTAAGAGGCTAATTGTAAGGGGTAAACACTGCCAGGATGATGACGACCCGTAGGGTTCGAAGTTCGATCTTTCGATGAGAGTTGGTGGATAACTCGATTTGTGGATGGAGATGACGTTCACGGCTCGACTACAACCGTCCAAGGACGCTGCGCCTTAGCAACCGATACACCACCTCCGATGGCTGCCGTGATCTTGCGGCGCGACAACCAGCCACTAGGGCTCCCGTCCTGCAAGCAATCGAAGAACCAGCAAGAACAAGATGAACAAGCACTCAATTGCAAGATGAATATGAAGGTTTCAATCTGAGAACACAATATGGTGAGGTTCTGATGACAATCAGACGGACGGTTGATCCAACACGTGCGCTGAAAGGCGGTAGCAATAGCTAACTCGACGAAACAAAACCTAAACTGTTTGTGACAGCTCTAAAGACTTATAAGGAGTTGGGAGGACGACCACAAGGGTGTTGGGGTCGTTCTCCAACCCTAGGACGCGTCCCTAATGGACCCAACTTGATACATGGCCCATCAGCCCAAATTAAGGCGACGCAGCACCGGTGGACAGAAAAGGACTCGGTACAAAAACGACTACTCTGGATGTGTCCGATAAGATATAGCCTTGGTTCTAGATCCGTTGGAAAGTAGACTTGATAAGCTTTTCAAAAAGTGCGAGAATGTCCCAATCGGAGTCTGTATGAAGTCGTGGCATCCATCACAAGTTGGTGCTGTCCTGCAGTCCAAATCCAGCTAGCGCCCATCCCGTGTCCCGCTGATCCTCTCCATTGTTCCTGAGCAAAACAAGAGTGCACGTGTCTCCATTGTCTAAATATAATGGACAAGAGTTTGAGAATAAACTTACTTGATGGTTGAGTTCACGGGCACGAGCACGAGTAATAGGACCAAGTGGTGCTGGAGATGGTGTTGGTGTGGTGTTGATGTCCGCATCATCCTCCCCTTCTTGCATTTGAGTCGTCCTCGACTCAAGCTCATCTTCCTCTCCCAAATATGGCTTCAAATCTGCAATGTTAAATGTGGGACTAATCCCAAAAGCTACAGGAAGATCAAGCTTATATGCATTCTCATTAATACGTTTTAGCACTTTAAATGGTTCATCAGCTCTAGGCAGCAATTTAGATTTTCTCAATTCAGGAAACCTATCCTTTCTCAAATGCAACCAAACCAAATCACCAGGTTCAAAAATCAATTGCTTTCTACCTGTAGATGCCACGGACGAAGCACTTGCACTAGGCTTCTGTACCGTCTTCGCCACTGAATTCGCTGGAGTAGCACGAAGCTTGTCGCTAGTAGGAGCTGGTGTAGTCGTAGTAGTAGTCGTACGGGGCTGCCATGAATTAGTCTTCCCTGCAGAAAAGTTAGTCCTAGCACTCGCACGTCGCCCCTGCACTTCCCTTTCAGCTTTACAAGCAAGATGAAACAAACGGGTTACGTTAGTGTACTCTTTATATGCAAGGATGTCCTGAATTTCACGATTTAACCCACCCAAAAATCTTGCCATAGCAGGTTCCTCATCCTCCTCTAAATTACAACGCAACATACCCATTTGTAATTTTTGATAATACTCTTCTACACTTTTAGCACCCTGTCTTAGTTGTTGGAGTTTATGTAGCAAATCACGTGCATAGTAAGAAGGAACAAATCTAGCCCTCATGATTTTTTTCAAAGCATCCCAAGTCTGTGGTATGTTCCTAGGATTTTTCTTACTATACTCTATCCACCATACAGTAGCAAAGTCGCTAAACTCACTAGTAGCAGCCCTAACACGTGTATTCTCAGGAAATTCATGACATGCAAACTTTTGGTCAACAGCAATTTCCCATGAAATGTATGCATCAGGATCATACTTGCCATCAAAAGGAGGTATTTTAAATTTAATCTTACTAAAAGCATCATTGTTATTGTGTACCTCACGTCGACGGTGACCCATACCTCTTCGATTTAAGTGTTGGCGACGTCGATCACGAAGGTCATTGTCATCAAGATCCATATCTCCAGAGTAAGCATCCTCATCATTATCTTCGACCCGCTCCTCGTCATTGTTGTCGTCATCATTCTTCTCTTTGTCTCTTGTGTGGAAGTCATCAAAACGTTGTAGAAGAGCAACAAGGCTTTTGTCCATACGAGCCATCGATGCTTCAACTCTTGTAAGCTTGGTGGTGGTGGTGAGTTGGGCGGACTCCAACTGCCCAATCTTTTCATTGGTCACCTGTAAATCTCGATCAAGTCCATCTGCGTGCAGCTGCACCTGTCTTGTAAAATGCTGAATGATGCCCTTGGTGCGTGGAGTTTGTGGCATCTGGTTATTGTCCTCTGTTCCTGACATGGTTTAAAAGACAAGAACAACAAGAATGCAAGTGAAGAAATAAAAGCCCTACAACTATTAGGATGTAGCTACAGCAAGGCACTCTCTCTCAACCTGTTTCTCAAGCTCTTACCAGTTCTTACCTTGCTCAAACAAGAGGGGTCAACAACCAGCAAGTCTGCAACCGTGGAAGTGAATGTATCGGTACCGTAGCACAACACCTGTCAAGTTGTAGTCGAATATGTGGAGCTGTAGGTGGCCAATGTTATGGACAAGGATAGATACTAGCACCACGTTAGTCACAAAAGCAAGTTGAATAATCGTTCAAAGGTGGTACTATGCTGGTCCTAGCCTAGACCGTGCTAGAGACGCGAGCCTGGACACAAAGGAACTCACAAACACCACCTATCCAAAGGAGGGAAACACAAAGATCAGCCCCTTTTTTTTCTGTTTTTTTTTCTTTTCTTTTTTTTTGCCTTTTTTTTTGCTTTTTTTTGTTTTTTTTTTCTTTTTTTTCTTTTTTTTTCAGGGATCCTCAAAGCTGATTATATGAACAAAGAGATGTCAAAAGAGCAAATCACCACACACACTTTTTCCAAAAGTGCAGGGGTATATAGGTAATTAAAAGATACTCTCTCTCTCTCTCTAAAGTAAGCTTCGCTGTAATATGGTATGAAACTAGTAGTCCTGACTTGTAGTGCGCAACTTAAATATGAAAAACAACGCGGACGGCGACAATTTATAGCAGCGAAAACCAGGGTAGTACTCGGACTCGATTCCCGAAATCAACTCGGACTCGAACTTGACAGCAGCGAATACCAGGGTAGTACTCGGACTCGATTCCAGAACACAACTCAAACTCGAACTGGACAGCCGCGAATACCAGGGTAGTACTCGGACTCGAACTTGACAGCAACGAAATCTACTTAGACTCGGACTAGAACGTGACAAGAACTCGAAACTCTAAAGGACTATAACTAAAACCAGCAACTCGACACAACCGATGCAACCGACGACTCAACAAGCCCTAACTAAGAAGTACTAGCAAAAGGCTCAACAGGTTTATGGGATTACGGAAAACTAATCTACTATTTTTTTTGGCTTTTCTGGACTATAGGAAAAAAAATTGTGAAGAATTGGAAGTCTCTCACCGATAAACCTTGCTCTGATTACCAACTGATGACGACCCGTAGGGTTCGAAGTTCGATCTTTCGATGAGAGTTGGTGGATAACTCGATTTGTGGATGGAGATGACGTTCACGGCTCGACTACAACCTTACATAGTGGAACATTATGTTAAAATAGTGAATTCTACATACTCTTTTTTTTTGTAATGTCACACAAGTTTTAGCATATGATTTCTTCTTGTTAGCCACAAGAGCATAACAATAATGCTAAATTTTACCAATTTTATTTATACATAGAAGCTAGCTGCTTTCCCAATAAGGGCACGTCCACAAAAAAGAATGTGATAATGGGCTGAGAACTTACATGGCTTATCTGCTTCCGACAAGGCCATGAGTTTGCCATGATGATATATAAGTGCAGTATTAGCTGGAAAAAGAAAGCCATCAGAAAAAACAAAATACCACTACAAGCAATTGCTCGCGACACATCATAAGCTACATTTGTACCTGTCCCAAATCCATAGGTACTATCCAAGACTTTGAATTTATTCCGAAGTTGTTGCAGTTGGATCATAAACAATCCAAAGAATCCCTTCATATCTCCAATCTACAAACAATTGAGAGGGGATAATCACACGCATGCATGATTTTGTAAGAGGCTAATTGTAAGGGGTAAACACTGCCAGGATGATGACGACCCGTAGGGTTCGAAGTTCGATCTTTCGATGAGAGTTGGTGGATAACTCGATTTGTGGATGGAGATGACGTTCACGGCTCGACTACAACCGTCCAAGGACGCTGCGCCTTAGCAACCGATACACCACCTCCGATGGCTGCCGTGATCTTGCGGCGCGACAACCAGCCACTAGGGCTCCCGTCCTGCAAGCAATCGAAGAACCAGCAAGAACAAGATGAACAAGCACTCAATTGCAAGATGAATATGAAGGTTTCAATCTGAGAACACAATATGGTGAGGTTCTGATGACAATCAGACGGACGGTTGATCCAACACGTGCGCTGAAAGGCGGTAGCAATAGCTAACTCGACGAAACAAAACCTAAACTGTTTGTGACAGCTCTAAAGACTTATAAGGAGTTGGGAGGACGACCACAAGGGTGTTGGGGTCGTTCTCCAACCCTAGGACACGTCCCTAATGGACCCAACTTGATACATGGCCCATCGGCCCAAATTAAGGCGACGCAGCACCGGTGGACAGAAAAGGACTCGGTACAAAAACGACTACTCTGGATGTGTCCGATAAGATATAGCCTTGGTTCTAGATCCGTTGGAAAGTAGACTTGATAAGCTTTTCAAAAAGTGCGAGAATGTCCCAATCGGAGTCTGTATGAAGTCGTGGCATCCATCACAAGTTGGTGCTGTCCTGCAGTCCAAATCCAGCTAGCGCCCATCCCGTGTCCCGCTGATCCTCTCCATTGTTCCTGAGCAAAACAAGAGTGCACGTGTCTCCATTGTCTAAATATAATGGACAAGAGTTTGAGAATAAACTTACTTGATGGTTGAGTTCACGGGCACGAGCACGAGTAATAGGACCAAGTGGTGCTGGAGATGGTGTTGGTGTGGTGTTGATGTCCGCATCACAGGAGGACATCCGGTTGGAGTTGGCTACTAGGAGAGGAATTGGACTAGAGACTACAAAGGCTTAAATAGTTGAACTGACTCTTCATTGCTTGATTGATTCTAAATGGTGGCAGCCTCTAAAAACTTGACAGAACAAATCTAGATAAGATGGGAGCTTAACAAATAATATATATATTCTAACCTCCCTAATCTCATGCTACAATACAAAGATATCATTCATGTGTCTGAATAGTAATTCCTGCACATAGTACTGATGGCCAAAGCTAAAGTTGTAGGGTTTGAATTAGTACTTTAGGATCAATATTATCCTTGAACTGTCAGATAGTAAGATCTAAACATCATTTCGATGGTACTATTATCAACTAATTGATGGCATAACCAAGAATAGACTAGGCTCTGAACTCCAAGCATGTCATATCTGTAGGAGCAAAGAAATGAAGATGACATCACAAAATAAGTCCCCATGAAGATATGACAACTTATAAGTACAAGAAATTAACAAAAAATAATCACCATACTCCAAGATGATGGTAACCAATTTGGAACTTTGGATCTGTCATTAAAATCGTTGTTTTTCAGAACAAATATTTCCGTAGCAAAATGGTCACATTAGTTAGGTAAATAGAGCAGACTTTGGAGATGGACATAAGTAGGCCTTACAATGAAAGAATGATAAGTAACTAATAAAATGTTTAGATTTTGTGTTAAACAAGTAATTTTACCTTAATAAACTTCGCTCCACCGAAATATTCTTCTTGTTTGAGGCGAGCAGTTTTCACATATCTTGATAAATAGGTAGATTTTCCATCTTTAATACGCATGGCATGAATCATCCTATTAGACAAAATTAAGATGGTATCACATTTAGTACACTATGAATTATTAAGGTGCCCTCTTGCACTTTTGTATTCACATGTCTTTCTTCATTACATCCTGATAAATCTTTTAAATTCTTTGAATATTGACATGTTTATAATTATATTATCTTTTCTGATGAGCACTGAATAATCAAAATACATAACCTACATATTAATTTGTGCCTCCACAGTTGCATGTCATTGGCCATTAACTTTATTAAGTTCTCCTGTCACCTGCTGCAGTTGTGTATGAAGAGAATTTGTGATGATAGAATTGTTCTAGTTCTGTGCAGCTATAAAAAAAAATCAAATATACACGAATGGAATATGCAAGTGGCAGCAGGAGAGAACAAATGTAGTGCTAGAACTATGGTGTTCCAAGCCAAACAGGATGTACCACATACCCGTCTCCATCAAACCTGCATAAACAAAATTGGAAAACAAACAATTAATAATTACATATATTAAACTTAAATATATATTGGAAAAATAGGAATGGAGATTTGCATTACAAACAAAGAAATAAATATAAGCACAGTAGTACACACATGTGCACAGTAAGGAAGATGCGTGAATGCACATCTATGAATTAACCTTTCTGAAAAAAATTATCTTTGTAGAATCTTATGCTTTAGTCACAATATACAATATGTGATTAAGGGGGCGTTTAGGACTGCTCTGATCCACGTTTTTTTAGCTCTGCTCTATATTTTTTTAGTCAAACAGTTTTAGCTTCACGCACTCATCGAGGAAAAAGGGTGGATTTGTGAGAGCACCTAAAGAGGTACACGCAAGCTAGGTAGCCGCACCGGATCTATGACATGAGGTAGGCGTCCTTGTCACGTGTGTAGACGTCATTTTATTAGAAACGGTTTCTATGATTCTGGCTCTTTCTCCTTGTTAAAATGCTCACCACATCAGCAAAATGTGTGACAGTGTAATTAATATGGATGGACTATATGATAGAATCTGCATTGAAAGTGCTCTAAGAGTGAATATCAGTGATACCCAGCAACAGGGGCAAACTTTGGATTAGGCCCGACCCTGACAAACTCTCCATTCAAGCACTCCTGCAGATGACCAAAAAGCAACAGTGAGACAATGAAAGATATGGACTTGGGGTAACAAAGATATGGACTTGGGTTTGGTTATGGGCGCACAACGTCACATGACAATGTTTTGGTTTGTTTATATAAGGAGCTTGAGAATCTGAATTCGTGATAGGATTGATTTTTTTTTGGTATGCTTCTTCTCCTTAATTAACCAAAGCCGGGCAATCGAATCTTTCAAAAAAAAAATTACTACAACAACCTTAGCCTAAAATCAAAGCTACTTATCCCACCAGCGCATTAGACCGCCTGATCATGGCCACCCGACCTGACAAATCCAATCAGAACCGACCCACTCAGTGTGTGTTGGTTGAGCACAACAACCACAATTTTTTTATCCAGAGCAAAAGAAAACCCAGATCTTCAGTACCTCGTCAAGTCGACAACAACCTCAGACTCTGAAGATGAAGCGCGCTGCTTGATGAGGAAGAATCACCTGAGAGTACAACTAAACATGTCGTTATGCTACAGGAGGACACGATGTGATGAGTGGTTGCGTGCAACTCGTGACCGGAAAGTTCTTCAGCGAAGGTGGAACCGCGGGCTGAAACCACAACCGGACAGACCATTCCTACTAATTTCATTTTGTGGCTTAAATAATCTCTCTATTTGGTCATTAAAATCTCATGTCCCAGTTGAGCGCGTCATAGAAAAAATGTGAATTCTCATGTTGTCACATGTTGCGTTGCATATACCTTAGTAAACCACGTGTTTTCTTATTTCTCTGACCAAATAAAGTGCCACATCATTTCCTGCATTAATTTGTTTTGTTTTTCGATCTCTGTCTTAGTTGGGCATATCCTCAAGAAAAACGTGCGTTCCCACATGCTCTCTCATTACTTGCATCTAGCAGGGGCTCGGTGGGCATTCGCGTCGGTTAACCCAAAACAATTGTGGAGCATTGTTTAATTAGTTGGTATTTCAAAATTTTGATACTACAAATTGGTGCCCGATATTTGTCCAAGAAAACACTATTTAATAATTTGGTTATCCAAAGATTTACGTTCAAGTTCAGTATACCTGGATGATGTAGCTAAATTTGATAAAAGCAGCAGAATCATATACCTGAGATGTAATATCCAATGTCCAGAGGTGGAGCCAGGATTTGAGGTAGGAGAAGAGGCAATAGACAAAGCAAAGTAGTACTTCCTCCATTCTCAATTGTAAGTCGTTCCAAAAATTTTGGAGAGTCAAAATATTTTAAGTTTGACTAAAGATTATAGAGAAAAATATAAAGATTTATGTTGTCTTCAAAAAAAATATATAAAGATTTATGACATCAAATATGTATAAAAATATAACTAATAAAGAATCTAATGATACTTAGTGGATATCAAATATGTTATTATCATATTATATAATTTGATCAAACTTATAAACTTTGACTCTCCAAAATTCTTAGAATAACTTACAATTTAGGATGGAGAGAGTAGAACTGATAGCCATATTAGATGATTTTAGTCACGTAAAATAGCATGTTTTAAGTCTTAACCAAAACAAAATTACATATCTATCAACTTAAATTTAGCTCTATGACTTGCAGCAAGATCGTAAACTATAATAAAATTAAATTGGAAAGGTAAATTTAGAATCACTAGTGACTTATAAAACAACACGACAACAGACCAGATTTAAATCTGGTGTTTTAAAACAGTGAGTAAACAATAATTATTCGTTGTGAAAAATATAATCAAATCGTACGTCTGGAAAATACTAAAGTACCAAAACAGCATGTCTTCGACAACTACACAAAATACTATACATTCAAACACATAAGCATATATATACTCATACACGTCACAGATCACACAAGCATAAATTTCAGTTATTACGACTATGGATAATTCGGGTACATGTACGTAGCTCAAATCCAGGTCGTCCTTTGTAAGTTCGGGATCAGGAATCAAGTGTCAGGTTTTTTTTTTCTGCGAATTAATCAAGTGTCAGGTTTTGTGCCCATCCTACAAAACTAGGTAGAAAAGTTTCAATACCCATGACGCCAACTGTACGTGTGGATACTTGTGGATTTATATCACGACGTATCTACGCAAATATGCATGTAACAGATAGAGATTATCAAAATCCTAAAATCTCATCCGGCCATCAAAGATTTTTATCACACATGCATATATAATCCAAGACATTATCTAGAAAACGGATTTTAGAATCCATCCAAAAGATCGAGACCCTTTGTTGGCCTTGTCGCGTGTAGGTCATACACGCACGTAGCTACGTACTGCTATGCTATTATATATATACAGATATAGTAGCAAACACGCCCATAACAACAACAGCTGGAGTAGCTAGCTAGTCCTTGGTCTTGAGGTTGCCTCTGACGCAGGACTTGACCAAGCTTTTGAGCCCCTTCTTCTTCTTCTTCTTTCTCTTCTTCTCCGCCGTGCTGATGCTTGGATAATTTGGATGATGGTTGCTCATCGTCGCTCTCGGCTGCAGGCTAGCCTTGTCGTCCTCCTCGTCTGCAGGTGCTGGTGTGATCTCCATGTCCTCCTCCATCTGCAACTAACAGATCGAGCAAAGAAAATAAAGCACGTTGCATATGAATTGAAGAAGCTGCGCGATCGATATAGATGGATGAACTCAAGAAAATGACCGAGGAATGATCGGATGGTTTCTGCGGCTGATCGATCCTATTTTGATTTGTTTGTTGTGAGAGAGAAAAAAACACTATATCATGCATGACTAATAAACCGTGCTAATAAGTTTTGAACACTATTATATGCATGCATGAGAGAACCCAATCGAAGAATGACCTTGAGCACACGGCGTTCGAGGAAGGCTATGCGTTCGATGAGGCTCCCCTTGGCCTGCGCCTCCTCCAGCACCTCCTTGGCCGGCCGCGGGCGGCGCCAGGTCTTGCTCCCCCGCGGCATGCTGGCGGAGGAAGAGTCGTCGTCGTCGTCACTGCTGACGAGCCCGGCGGCTCTGGCGGCAGGGGTGGATGGCGAGGACGCGGTGGTGGTAGCACTAGGAGGACTAGCGTTGCCGTTGCCGGCGCGGTGCATGTCCTCCAGGTAGCCCAGCAGCAGGTCCAGCCGGTCCACCCGCGCCATCATGCTCGCCGCCGCCGGCTGCCGCGCAACCGTTGCCGCCATGTATCGCAGCTGTCGATCTGCTAGCTTGGTTCAATTTCGATTATTGGTACTCCTACGAGCTATTCTCGTCGTCGTACTACGACCGGCGTCGATCGGCATGGCTTGCGATCGAGTATATATAAGACTCCTACAGGAGTAATAATTAAAGTACGCCATCTATCTATCCATCCGGCGGGCCGGCAGTGGGCGGCGGGCACCCACGTGTCCGTCAACCAGCGCCGCCGACGTGGCAGGGATCCGGTGCGTGGCGCATGCCCATCGACCCCAACTGCATGCTCTCACCTACATACTCGATCCATCGATCAGTGACGACCAGGCACCAGGCAGCACCTCGTCCGTCGTCGTAGCGTCTAGAAGGTGAAGGACGGAGCGATAACGATCTCATTCCAAATTATAAGTCATTAATCTATATTTATATCTATACCTAATAATAAAAAGATAAAATTTTTCTCCTCCACTTTTTTGTTCGGCTCCTCTAATCCGATTCATACACATATTAAGTTCCGTTACAACACACGGGTATATTTACCGGACAAAATATCAAAGTCCGATTTCTACACGTATTGAATTCCGTTGCAACGCACGAGCACATTTGTTAGTTATATATAAATTTCAAAAAATAAAGTATCTCAAATTTGATCAAATTTATATAATAATATAATAATAATTATGATGTTAACTAAGTATTATTTATTTTTATTAATTATATTTTTATAGTATATATCTATTTGATATCATTATTTTTTATATTTTTTTATAATTTTGATCAAATTTAATACGCTTTAACTTTATAAAATTCTGGATGGAGTACATATCACCTTACCCAGCTAGACTTTTCCACGATCCAAGGGCCAAGCATTGACTTTGTGCGATATTTTTTTTTGTTTGAGCATTATATTTAGTTACAAGGGTTCAAGCAGGAATCTGATAGAGATGCTCTTAGTGGGCTTTAGAAATGAGCCTGACTAATGGTCTAAAATTGTCAGGACTGGATCCACCTCTATTTCCTACATACAGATGTAACATGTACTAGCGGATGCAGATGAGCCGATATGCCCAATTGAGCTTCTCCATTCATGCGGGCACAATGAATAGATAGCAATATCATTTGCTACATGGCCATGTTCGACTTTTTTGACTGCTCTATTATAAGAGAAAAATATTATACCATAACTGAATTTAATTTGTATCTGCAGACATAAATAAAAGTCGTGATTTCAACCGCTCATGCAATCTGCCAAGGTAGTTTCCATTTTAGTTCCCTGCGTGCATTCAGTATACTTTCATTTAGCTAGGATACACAACCGGCATGGCTATACTGGCTAATTGATTTTACAATTTTAGTTCCTATGGACTTGTTTTCTTGTACGCAACGTCGATTCATTTAGACGGAGCAGAGGGGGTAGTAGTCGTGTGACAACAGAACACAACACAACACAAGAGAGCAGAGCACGCCATGTGAATTGTCTGTCAACACAAGAGTCAAGAGGAGGATTACATTGCAGTAAGCAAGGCCCCAGCCCATACATAAAATAGTAATACAGTCGTCTGTTCGTTTGGCTTATCAATCACCGATTTTTGTCTTATAACAAAACAACTAAAAACAATATCAATCCACTTATCACCAAAACAATCAAACAAATAGAATAATGAGTAGAAAGAATGAAGGATTGATACTCTGAAACAAAATGCACATATATGGATGAAGCAGATAAAAGAGAATTTGTTTATTATTATTATGGCTTGTTTGGTACAGTTTACAACAGCTTTGCAAAGCTTATGTGAACTGTTTTTTTTTTGTCATACACCTTTTTTTAAAACAGTTTTACCGTGAAGCTGTTTTTCTTCCCCTCTCACACAGAAAAACAGCTTTACAAAGTGAGGTAAAGCTGAAAATAATAGTTTATCATAGCTTTCTCCCTTATTTCTCTCTTATATCCATGCATAAAATTGTTGGTGAAGCTGTTTTGCCAAACATTTTTTCCAAAATAGTTTAGCTTCACCTAGAAAGTTGCTCATAAAGCTATTTTTCAAAAAGTAAAGCTAAACTGTACCAAACGGCCCTTATTATTATTCCTGTCGCTGCATCTGAACATATTTACAGACAACTAGATTAGATAAATGGATAGCTGATCGGGGAGGGGAGTATTTACAGACGGCAAGGCAAGAAGGGATTGGAACGGAAGCATGTATGAGAAGATGATGATGATGAGGCAGAGCAGTCCATGGTGAATGGATTGGAGGTCACATTGAGTGAGTGATTCACAGGTGTTGGTCATCTACGTCATCGCTGGGATCGTCGTCGTCTGTCATGCGAGCGTGGTGGTGGTGGCCACGGTCAGCGTGAGCAGGAGCAGCAGGAGGATCAGGGCCGGCGGCACGAGCAGCGAGGGCGGTGGACCTGTCGAGGATGAACTTGCCTTCCTTGTACCTCTGGCTCTTGTCGAAGGCGACGAGGTATTTCCAGCCGAGGATGGCTCCGCAGGCGACGCAGAAGATGTCGCAGACGGTGTGCAGACCCGTCGTCATCATCCGGTCGTCGTTGCTACCAACATTCACATTCACGCTGCATATACACATATTACAAGTGTTTATATATCTATATAATAATGTGTCTAATAATATATGGGAAAGAAAACAATAAGAGAGGAAATGCAGTGCAAGACGGCAAAGTCAAGTTACATCCTGTTGAAGAGGTAGGCCTTGCCGTTCTTGCACCGGAACGTCTGATGCGATGCATCCAATGCCAATCCAATCCAAGAATGCCAGTCAAATGGATGCAAGTGAGAGGGGAGAAGAAACAAGGAATAAATAGATACATAGATATTTATCCCCAAAAAAAATACATATATATAAAAATGAAAAAGGAAGGAACCAACACCCACCCGGCCTTACCCTTGCGATGATGTCGGTGTCGTACGCGAGGTGGGTGTCGCAGTGCTTGCAGCGGTAGATGATGGCGCCCGTCGCCGGGAGGCTCACCAGCAACAGCCGACCCATGGACCCAGACCCGTATTCGGATTCCGATTCCGATGGATGCCCTGTACCAACTAACCAATTCGATAGATGGATGGATGGATCGGTGGATCTCGACGGCGGCCGCCCTACCCGGCTACCCCTACCTATAGCACACACCTGCAATCCAATCGATTGGATGGATGGATGGATCGATCGATCGATCGCAGGCGCAGGCCAATCAACGACGGGTCGATCCCGGCGGGGTCGATGGGTGGAATTGGCGGCGGCCTGGCCTGGGCGCCGCTGGACGGGAGGGAGGGGAAGCCGGAAGAGGGGAAGAGGGAGAAGGGGATTGGGGGGAGTGGGGGATGCAATAGAAAGAGAAAATGAAAAGGGGAAAACCGCTGCCCGCCCGCCCGCCTTTATGAGTCGTGTGCGTGTCCTTTCGTGTCACTCGTGCCTTTCTCTCCAAGAGATTAAAAAAAACTAGTTAAATTTCTTGATTTTTTAGTCTCTGAAACAGATAATATTAAAATACTCTAATATTTTTTAAAAAAAACTAAAATCATGTATAACTCATGAGATATGTTATTCAAAAGTAGAGAGTGAATGAGGTGTAATAGAAAGCTGCTAAATTTAGAGTTTGTTGAAAATGTTTTCCCTTTAACAATAACTATCTTTAAAAACGAATTGGCTAATCTCTCGGATACACTCTTGGGTCGGATAAGATGTCACACCCGGTTTTAAGAACAAAACCAGATTTACACCATATGTGAACCCAAGAAGTCAAATCTCACATATAGCCACAAATTAAGGAAGTATCAAAAGACAATACTTAAATACATAACATATAAGGTCGAAGGATAACCTCAACACAGCGAACAGCGGAAAGACGACTCCGATCTTCAGGCGAAGACTCCAACTTCACAGGGACAACTGACTGGTTGAGCACAAGCCTAACTCCTTTAACCGTTGCTCTTGCCAATCTGATATGGTTGATAAGGCAAGGGTGAGCACTTAAAGTACTCAGCAAGATTAACACAGGGTTATGAAGCTCAAAAGGCTGACACTGGCTTACTGCGGTTGCTTTTAACTTGATCAAGTTTTACCAACACTTAGCTTTAGTTATGCTTAACCCAGTTGGTAACCACATGATCATTACTGAAGCACTCTCATATCTCATATCTCCGAACTTACCATCATAAGTTGTTCAACAACAGGGGTTACTAACACTGTGAGTTTTCCAGGCCGCTTGTAACCGTGAGCACGGCTATCATGATAGATTTACACTTTACCCACAAGCCATGTTACCCATATGCCCGGGTTAATTACTCCCATAACACTTCCAAGGTGAGTGGGCAGGGAACACTATGAAGTCTTTCAAAATTCTTTCTAACATGTAGCGGACCCTACGAGCCCAATGCAAAGGGGTATATGGGACACCCTGATGGTACCACACGCAGCGGTCCCCACACAAGCTATACCCCATAACCAGCTCGGCAAAGGTGCCTTTCACGAACCACAAGCATGCTAGTCCAAACTTTATACTTAACTAAAGCCAGAGCCATATAGCACTCGTGGTTGTATTAGAAATCCCAGCTTTTGCCCGACAGTGGGGTCCTATTCCATGTTGCTACAAAAGACAATTTTATCTCATTGTTGCATATATCATTAGTCAAGATTCATCTCAAGACCCATTATTGTAAAGCATAGCAAAGCTACCCATATGCATATAAACTCATGGTGACAAGGTAAAGGATAACAAAGCTATGGTATAGATCTAATAGGAATCAAATTAGACACATGCAATATGACTAGATTGAATTATGGTGAATAGGTAACAAGGATGATCCCATGTTAAACTTGCCTTAAACTCTTAGATCCTTTCTTCACTTGATTCTCGATCTTCTGATGACTTCTTCTTGATCTCCACGTAAATCTCACCGATTGGACAAGATCATAAACACCACACAAGCATCTGAACAATCATACAAGCATACAATATATCTAGTTTAGAACAATACACCAATCAATGAAAAAGATTTAAAAGAAATCTACGTCTTGCTACGATCACGCAGACGCGAGAATCACGCTAATCGGATCTATAACGGAAAAGAAACGTCTACCGAAGATTAGCTTTTAAAAAGAAACTAAGCTTCATTTATTTTATCTATATAAAAACCATGTATTGAATACTTCAGAGATATACCCAAATTAAGTTAAGTCATATTACTTTGCTTTGTAAAACTAAGATTAAACTAAGTATATTTTGTTTTATGAAAAGCCGAGGTGTAGAACCCTATTTGATTTTAATCTTGGAAAACCATTGATTATAGATTAATCAATTACCATTTTCTTTGAAAGAATAAAACATATTTATTATTGTTACTACCAGATAGAGCTTATCGTTACGAAACCAACGCAACTCGAACGGAACAAAACGGATCTAAAACGAGAGATTTATAAATTAAACAAGATTTTGAAGAGGGCAAGATTAAAACATTAAAGAATTAATTTACTTTGATTTTCAAAAGAGAGGTTTACGTTTTTGAAAACAGGAAACGTACTTCCAGATCTACGCTTTGGGCGGCTGTTGACTGGGTCATCGCCCACGTGTGCGCCACGTGGCTTGCTCGGACAGGCTGGTCCACGGTGGACCTGCTGGCGTGGCACGGTGGACTAGGTCCACAGTCCGTGATGGACCGAAGGGGTATCATCTAATCCAGTCCATCGATCTGAGATCCGACGGCTGGGAAAGAAAGGGGGAAGGAGAGAGAGGGGGAAACAGGCGGCGCGGCGACCGGAGGACGGTGGCGCACGGTGGACGCCATTGCCGGCAGAGGCGGAGCTCGTCGGCGTGGGCGGTTAGGGAGCTTTGGTGCACCGTTTTCGAAACCGAGCACACCGGGAGAATCAGGAGGCGACGGCGAACACACCTAGGGCTATGGCGAGGCTTGGGGATGAGCAGAGAACACCGACGGCGAAGCGCGGCGGTGGCGGACGGTCGGTGCACGGCGGTTAGGGCGCGGATGGTCCGATTCGACCGGGAAACTGCTCGGGGAGCATGCGGTGAGCACGACGAAGCTAGCTAGGGCTATTGCAAGGCTCGGGGCGGACGGTTAACGCCGACGGCAGTGTACCGCGGCGGCGGATCCCCGGCGCACGGTGATCCGACAAACCCGAGCGCGAAAACGAGGAAGATGAGAGGGAGGAGACGTTCTGCACTTACCCGAAGCTGGTGCGCGGTTTGGCGAGTCGCTTGGAGCGGCAGGCGGTGCAGAACGGCGGCGGAACGCGACGCGGCGGCGGCACTGCTGCTGCTGCGATTGCGGGCGGTCCGAGGCTAGAAGATGAGGGGTTCGGCGCAGGAGCTCGCCGCTATTTAAAGGGGGATGGGGACGGAGTCCCTTGCGGACACGAGCACGGGCATGGCGCGGAATCCGCACGCGGGCACGACGCGGCGCGGCGCGGTGGTTACGGACGGAGCGGAGTCCGCCGCGGATACGAGAAGGAAGAAGGGAGGGGGCTGACTCGCGGACCACGCGGTCAGAGTGAAAAGAGGGAGAGGAGAGGAGAGGCGCGAGCACGCGGAGGAGGCGGTCGCGAGGCGCGGCGCGTCGCGGCGTCGCGGCGGGCAGTGTCCGGCTCGGACACAGGAGGAAGAAGGGGAGCGCTGACAAGCGGGCCAGGGATGTCAGCGGCAGAGAGAGGGAAAGGGAGAGAGAGCAAGCGGCGCCGACAGGTGGGTCCCGGGTGGCGGTGGGAGAGAGGGAGAGGGAGGCCGGCTCTGCGCGGGCCTTCAGCCGAACTGGGCCGCGCACGGGAGTTGGGCCGCAGAGAGAAGGGGGGAAGAAGAGGCCTGCGCTGGTTCTCGGGCCAGAAGGAGTGAAAGAGAGAGAAAAGCATTTTTCAAATTTTCTGATTTTGCAAATTGATTTTCCAAATTGAGTTTTGAAAACTTTTTCAAGATTTTGCAAAGCCACACAACACAAGCAAATGCAGGGGCATGAAATGCACAAACAAGTGAACCCTAGCATGTGATATTTAATTTAGTTTTATATATTTAATTCTATGCTTCACACAAAAACTTAAATTAAATCAAATTTAACTCAAATTTGAATCTAATTTCTAATTCCAATTTTAGGGTGTTACATAAGACGTTCATTTCGTGATGACTGCTGACGCTTTCTTCCCTTCCTTGTGCCCTCATGCAAGCACGGGTACTCCCTTCGCTCCTCTACATACTCCTTCCATCCTGTCCTGAAAGATAACGTCCACGGCGTACCTTAATGTTTTATCAATAATATAGCTTGAGCATCTATTAATAGTTTCTCAAATTACTTCTAGCTTATTTCAGCTTATTCTCTCTCACAGAACATTATTCAATTAGTCGGAATCAGTCGACTTCTATACCAGCCGAACAGAGCTGGGAGCCTCTAATTTTGTTGCCCTTATATTTTTACTTCCACTCCAACAGAAACACCCATATTTGAGCCACCAAAAGCATTTCACTAAACAATGACAAATGGGTCCGCCTCGTCATTCCATCTTTCTTCTTCCCATCTACCATTCCCCTCTCTCTTCTGTCTCTTTGCTAGTAGTAGAGGAGCACTGCACCGAGGAGAGCTCCCACCGGCTAAGGGTCGTGCAGGAGAGGTGCTCCTACCGATCACGGGCCAATCCTAGATGCGCTCCCACTGGGGAAGGGCTACTGCCAACAAGGGGCCACGCTGGGATAGGCTCTCGTCGGGCAAGGACAACAGCAAGACCGGCTCCCACCGAGGAAGCACGTTCGCGCGACGAAGGGAGGTGTCTCAGGAGCCAGAGGGAGGCGCGACCAGCAGGGGGCGCTCCCGTGCGTTAGCCTGCAGGGGAGGAGAGAGGGAGAGGTGCTTGTCAGAGGGGAAGCGGTCGCACTCGTCGGATGAGTCGTTGTTGCTCCTTCACTCAGTTGTCGGTGGAGGGGGGGTTCCTACGGCGCAGGGAAAGCAACGGCCGCAACAAGAGGATATGGTGCGGGTTGTTGGGCCAACAGGAATGGAGACTGAGAAGATTTTGGTGCCTAGCCAAATATGAATTCTCAAGTAAAGGCCCTGTCGGAAATGCTATGTGATATTGAAAATATAGTGATTTTATCGATCTTGTCTCAAAGATTTATCGAATTAGTCCTCGAAGATGCTCACAGGGGCGATTGTGCGTCATTGTAGGCCTACACGTGTTAGCACGTGACATTTAGTGGTTATCTTTATTTTTCCCCCGTGATCTGGCGTTTTGGAGCACGTCGCTCCGTTTGACCCGGGCACTCGATCGGGAGAAGACGATAGTGGCCCCACACCCATTTTTGTGCCTTGACTCTAGAGATCACTTGTGTCCAGCACTACATATATATGTCTGTCCTATAAATAAATTCCATGCATTCACGATGGAGTACACGTACACGTTGTATATGTCTTGACGACGAGTGTGTGGAACTGTCTACAAGGGCATGAACTCGTCGTCGATGACCTTGTAGTGCTTCTTGGCGTCGTACTGCTGCACGATGAGGACGGATGCGGTGGTGGAGAAGTCGGAGGAGGCGAGGATGTCGCCGACGGGGCCCAGCTCCAGACACTCGGCCCACTCGTCCAGCCCCTCCGTCAGCACGGAGCTGCGGTCCCTGCCGCGGCCCACGATGAAGAGGCGGTACTCCGCCTGCATTCCCCGGAGCACCGCCACCAGCTCCGCGCCGTCCGCCACGTGCTTCTCCAGGTACCCGATGCCGCCGCCGCCGCCCGGCTGCTGCTTGCTCCCGGCCACGTCCTTCCGGTAGAACTCCGCGAAGAACTTGTCGTCCACCTGCATCTGCGCCTCCTCCTGCCCCAGCGCCGACGACGCCGGCGGCGCGCTTCCCATTCCGATGCCGATGCCGCCTACGCTGGCGCCGCCCACGCCACCGCGGCGGCTGCCCTTGCTCTCGAACAGGCTCGTCCGTGCCTTGGCGCGCGCCTGCGCCGTCGCGTTCTGCACCACGCGCAGCGCCGTGAGACGCACGCCCGGGTGCTTGGACATGAGGGACGCCAGCGTGAGGGCCTCGCGGTCGTCCGCGCCGCCGATGAACACGACCACCACGGCCGCCGATGCTGGTGCGTGCTTATAGTTCCCGAGGCCTCTGTCCACCAGCACCCCCACCGAGCACGGCGCCAGCTGCAGCACCTTCTGGTTGACGACCCGGAAGCCGTGGTGGCCCGGGTCCATGCTGCCGTCGGGCCGCTGCGCCTTGTGGAACGGCAGCAGCACGAGCGCCGCCATGGCGTCCTCGGCGCAGATGCACATGTCGCTGTGCATGTCCGGGAACGACGACAGCGCCAGCAGCCGGCGCACCTTGACCTTGGCGCCGCCGCCGCACTCCGCCTGGTACGCGTCCAGCGCCTCGCCGATGAGCTTCCGCATCTCCGACACCTCCTCGTCCACCACGGTCACGCCGTCGAACCCTCCGCCCTTGACGATCGCCGCCGCCGTCTGGTCCGTCATCTGCACCATGTCCACGGCGTACACGGCGAGCTCGCCGCCGGCGCCGCCACCCCCGCCCCACCGCAGCGCCTCCATGACGTAGGACAGCGTCGGCACGTCCTGCGGGCCGTGCAGACCCACCACGAGGCGCAGCTCCGTGGACGGGTCGTGCTGCTGCAGCCCCATGAGGCGCCACTGCACGCTCCGCCGCGCCCACGACGCGATGCCCATGCCGACCAGCGGCGTCACCGCCACGTTGAGCGCCACCATGAAGATGACGGCCATGAACGACTTGTCCGTGATGATGCCGGCGTCGAACGCCGCCTGCGCGCAGTAGAGGTGGAAGTAGCCCTTCACGTTGAGCAGCATCCCCAGCGCCAGCGCCTCCAGCCACCCGAGCCCCCGGAGGAGCCCCGCCGCGGCGCACCCGGTGAGCTTTCCCAGCGTCCCCATGACGGTGACGAAGAAGACCTTCCACCACGGGAACGGCAGCTCCATGACGTAGGCCCGGAATAATCCGCGGTCGTCCCGCGTGAGGCCGGCCGCCTCGATGTCGTCGGTGGTCTGGCGCAGCGACAGGCAGACGTGGGCGACGTAGAGCGGCAGCACGAAGGAGCTGAGCACGAAGTTGGTCTTGCTCACCAGCAGCCTCGACACCCGGCCCTCGCTGGGGAACGCCAGCCCCACCAGGAACGCCGCCATGTTGACGTTGAGGCGCAGCGCGGAGCTGAGCCAGCAGAGCGCGGCGGCGGCGAGCGCGACGAGGGAGAGGTCGAAGCCACGCATGCGGCGGCCCTCCGGGTTGCGCGCGCCCACCCACTCGGCCATGGCCCTGGACACGAAGGCGGACACGATGACGACGACGAGGACGGCGGCCGTGAGCACCGGCTGCACGACGGGGGAATCGCGGGGACCGTCGTCCACGCCCGTGTCGCGCCAGATCATGCTGCCCACGGCGATGAGCATGGTGGTGAGCATGTCGGAGGCGAGGCCGGCGCCCACGGCGAGGCGACCCACGGCGGTCTTGGCGATCTTGAGGTCGGTGGTGAGGCGGGTGAGGACCGGGGACGCGGTGTTGGCGAGCACGGCGGCGAGGCCGAGGAAGGAGCGGAGGGAGCGCTCGTGGACCACGCCCGAGGTGGCCTGCATCAGCGGCATGTGGAACAGCGTGACGAGGACGCAGGTGGAGAGGATGCCGGCGTAGGCCACCACGGAGTCGCCTACGGCGGTGGTGGGGACGTCCAGGAGCGTGGTGGGGTCCATCTCGACGCCGAGCGCGAAGAGGTAGGGCGCGAAGACGAAGCCGCCGATCTTGCCGAACACCAGGTTGATGGCGTTGGTGAGGGAGAGCACCCGGAACTGCGCGAGGACGATGCCCAGCACCAGATCCGAGAAGACGCGCGGCTGGTACACCTTGCGGAGCAGCGCGTACAGCACCTTGCTGCTCACCAGGATCACGCCGAACTCGAACAGGATCGTGTTGTAGTTCGCCGAAAGGATGCTGCTCGTCATCGAGCAATCCATGGCCGACGATCGACGACGACAGGCCGGATTCTATATATGATCAGAGGTCAATAATTTCTCTTCTTAATTCGTTTCAATTCAATTCCATCGTTCCGCGACGAAGAACGAACAAGGCATGCAGCAGCAAGAGCGGACGCAGGTACGGCTGCGGCAGAGAGCATTTCGCGCGGGTGGTGGTGCTGCAAATTAAATTAAGCTTCTTCTCTCTTTAATTAAATGATTAACTATGATGACTTATTTCTCTCATCTCTGGTAAATTACTACGTCATTCTTTGTACTAAAATTAGCTACGGCAGGGCCTTCCTATATTCTTTCTTCCCTAATCTTGCCATGCAACACAGCCTCTCTCTCTCTCTCTCTCTCTCTCTCTCTCTCCTCATTGGTGGCTTCTCGTTGCTCATAAGCGATTACATCATTTACATGATCTCGAAATGAGCTCAAAACTTTGCCCCTTGAATATTAGAGTTGAAACTGATATGTTTGCAAATACTTTTGTTTATTTTTATTGTGTTTTTAAGATAGCTTGCCTCCCACATACCCCATTTCTATGGCTGCCGGATTTAGACAAGAAAGAGGAGGGGGGAGAGGCCGGAGAGTGAGGTCGCCGCTGCCATCACCGCTGTCATCTCCTTTTACTTGGACTCCGGTGGAGGCGTGGGTGTGGCCGTGTGGGCGCCATTCGGCAGCCGGAGGTGCAAGCTCCTCCTCGACGCGCCGCTCCCTTCCCTCTTTCTTGTGTACTTCTACTCGGACTCGAAGACGACTACCGGTTCTTCCCCTCTTCCCTGTGTCTCGAAGAAGGACGAGTTCTTCCCCTTGCTGTGTATTGAGATAACTCAGATAAACATTGTATATGAGGAAAGTTAATTCTGTCTGTATATGACTCCAAGTGACAGCGAGTGTTTAAAAGATTTAAGGAGTCTGGTTTGAGAGCTACTACTGGAGGGGAGAAAACAAATCACGCCCCTAGATTTAAGGAAAAGCCCCTACATCAAAATTAAGGACCCTGATTTGATGGCTTCTGCTAGAGATGCTCTCATGGGCGTCCAGCGGACACGTACAGTCAAATCTAGGGAAAGTGGGAACGGAAGGAAATAAGGGCAGTGATTCCTAGGCAGCATTAGCATGCAGTGGAGTGTAGAACTAAATGTGGAAGGAGTATCATGCGGCGAAATCAAATTCAAATAGAGCAGAGAGGAGAGGAGGCCCCGGTGGTGTAACAAACTTTTTACGGCAGGCACATCCGGCGGATCCTCCTCGATCGATCGTCCGTTGATTGTCATTTCATCCAACGTTTGTCTTCCTTGTTGTATCCGGGATTCCAGGTCCGGCGGCCATGGCGTCGCAGGGCGGCGGCCCGCGCAAGTTCTTCAAGGTCCTGCTGCCCGGCTCCTTCGAGATCAGCCTGGTACGTTTAATTTATAATTATAATCGATTCCTCGTATCGAAACACGTCCGATCGATCCACACACGCATGAGTCGTGACACATGCATGCAGTCCCTGCCGCCCAAGTTCGCGGCGACCCTCGGCAGCATGTTGCGTCCATGGCGCGCCGCCGCCAAGCTGCGGAATCATCGCACGGGGAGGTCGTGGGACGTGGACCTCCGCCGAGACGCCGGCCACCGAGTGTCCTTCACCGGCAGCGGCTGGCGCGGCTTCGTCTCTGCCAACGCCGTCTCCGCCGGGCAGCTGCTGGTCTTCGAGCACCGCGGCGGCTTCGACTTTGCCGTCGACCGATTCGACGCCTCCGGCTGTTGTTGTGAGGACGACAATGGAGTCCGTGAAGATGAAGTAGGAAGAGGAGGAATCGTTGAGGAGGAGCACATGCACATGACGACGATGACAGAGGCTGATGAGGCCACGGCCGACAAGGAGTCTGCTGTCAACGATAGCCGTCGTCGGCCAGCTGAGGCATCCGCTCTAGCAGCGCCGCCGTCCACCGGCGGCCTCAAGAGGAGGCGGCGGTCGCCCAGCACGGTCTCCGGTGGCGATGACAAAGAGACGCTGTGCTGCCGCATCGAGAGGCCTTACCAGCTGCGATTATTGGTAACTAGTAGGACTACTTACGACTGTGCTAGCTGTACATATACTGGATGATTGCTAGCTTGCTGATGATCCATTTAATAATTAATTAATTAATTTGTGCAATGCAATGCATACGGCACGGCAGGACCTGAGCAAGAGCTTCTGCGACCGCGTCGGCTGGACGTCGTCGCGCGACGTCGTGCTCTGCGCCGCCGGCGAGAACAAGGAGGAGAAGCAGCGTTGTTGGCAAGTGAGCGTGAAGGTGTCGTCGGCCAAGAACGGCATGATGTGCGGAGGCTGGACGGAGTTTGCGCAGGACAACGGACTCGCCGTCTCCGACGCCTGCATCTTCGTGCCACTCCCCCCACCATCTGCTCCAGGCTCATCAGGCTCTGACGTCCTTCAAGTCCACCTTCTCAGGGGCAGGGGCACACCTGGTTGACCTCCATCTCTAGTTCAAAGCCCATTTCAGACTTTACCACCTGGCCGTGACATGGTATATATATATATATATATATATATATATATATATATATATATATATATATATATATATATATATTCAATCACTTTTCCTAAGTTCAGTTGTCTGAAATTTAAGATGATTTCAGGCAACACTAATATATCACTAACTAGTATAAGTTAGTTGTTTGTGTTATAACATATTAAATTTTTGTCATTATCCTCCTATAAAAATAATTGTAATTGTTAAATTGTCTTTGTGCCAACATATATAAGATTGTGTCAGGTTTTGTAGTCTTGTCTAACAAGTTTTTTATTTCTGAAATAAAAAATTACAAACTATGTCTACATAAATTGCAACAAATTAAAACCGTAATTTTAGTATAAAATATATGTAATGGTTGTAGCTGAAAGAAAACTAACCTGAAATTTAGCAAATCCCATAGTCAATCTTTCTGTGAGAATGCTCGGATATTTATATATATGCTTCTCTGTACGTATTGTCTTGCCTTATTTCATAGAGAAAAGATTATGGATACGATGATACAGTATCGTGCATAGAGTAGTTGTATGTTGGTGTGCGGGCATGAGGTCGATGGGCTTCATGTCAGCGCGGGGTCGGCCTGGCGCCCTGACGGGTCCACAAACGCGGCTCACAAAGCTCCAAAGACAAAGGTGAAGTGCAGACGTACTGCAGAGCGTCACGTCGTCACAGTAGATGCGTGAAGCAGCAGCATTGACTAGTAGTACTATATATATATTAACAGTTGATCCGGATGGTTGTTTCTCGATCGATCGGCCGCTCGCTCGCTCTCTGTATGTGGTTGTGGCCTCCTTTACTAACTAACCGCACTAGGGCCTTTATTATTACATACATACGTGTCAATCCGACCTCCATCCATTATATGATCATCTTTTATTATTCTTCTCCAGCCTAGCTACCTCGCTCCTCTCCAGTTCATATATATATAGCATAGCAGATCTGCAGCAGAGAGCACTTAGACTGTCTGCACTGGGGGACCTGTAAAAAATCTGGAGGCCGCACCGGTTACTGCATCGCTGAACGCTACGCAGGTCCGTCGAGTTCGAACGGTAGCGGAAGTACGGAATGCGGCAGGCATGCATGCGTGGAGGGTCTGACATCCTCGGGCCGCGCGCATCATTATTATTTGAACGACTAAAATCTCTCTCTTGTAACTCATAAATTAAAAAATAAAATTAAATTTCGTTTGCACCACTAAATTCGTGACAATAAATCATTCAAAATAAGATCTCACATAAATATATTTAGATAAAATTTATTTACAAATATATATGCTTCACTGTTGATAGCTGGTATAGAGTAGAGATATAAAGGATGAATGAGTGCGGAAATAAATAGTATAGAGGAGAGAATCTCGATGATCAGGACGAAATATTATTTTTAAAGGATGAATTTACAGATAGCCTTATTACCAACAGTAGCCAGTACAGTGGGTGGTGGGCAGATGAGGATGGAGCAGATCCATCGGAACACAAGCTAAGTACAGCATGCATTTACTACTTGGATTAATTGAGTCACCGCGCTAGCTAGCTTTCCCTCCTCCGGCCTCCGCGCGAGACACATGGCATCGATCACAAGCTGCAGCTAGCTAGCTGCCGCCTGGCTCTGGCTCTGCATCTGTCGACACACCTCGATCGATCGGTCCCTTGCTCGACGTACGACCTATATAACGACCTCCATAGCCACCAAGCTCTAGCAGACTCAAAACCACACACGCACCGAGTTCAGAATTTCAGCCGAGATTCGCCGAAAATCGGCGATTTTCGTTTCTACCGGCCTGGTCCGGTAAAGGTCCATACCGATGAAAATATTTCAGCCTATTTTCAAAAAAAAATCAGCCCAGTGGAGTCGGTCCGACCCAATAATTTGTTCCCCATAATATGTAGTCTCAGCTGAAACCCTAGGTGTTTGCAAATTCATTTCTCTCTCCTCAGCTCTCAACCACCGCCGCCGCCGGGCTCCCTGGGCGACCTCGCCACCAGGTTCCTCTACCAGGGCGGCCAGGTCGACATCACGGACATCTAGATTGCACAGGTACAGTACTTGGCACACACTTCCTTCTTGACGTGGCTTCTCTTCTCAACGAACTGAATGTGCATGCAGGGAAATGGATGAGGCGATGGGAAGACACCATGTCGATGCTCGCGGAAAAGGCGTAGATGGAGGAGCAGCCACCAAGGAAGCTGCTCTAGGCAAGCGGAGTGATGGACGCAACAATACTGCAACAGGTCGGTGATCTGTACAATTGCTTTTTGATCTTGAAATTTCATATGCACAAAACCTACATTTTTCTAACATGGATGCATGTCTCATTCTGAGCAGATTAGTACTTGAATGCTAATGAACCATGTCCATATCACTTTGATTGTGCACGCTCTACATAATTTCTATGCATGTTGCCTATCCAATTTTTCGTGCAAGCGACAAACGTGAGTCAAACAATTTTTTGACATGCACAAGCACAAGAGATTTGGAGCTACTAACTAGGGGATATTTACCTGATCAATGAGAATTTAGTTATTGGTTTTATGTTTTAGATGAATGGTTCTGTTGGTCAGCTTTTTAATTTGAGCAAAGCATTAATCTTCATAATTTTGTCTAATTTGCTGATCTGTACTATGTGTTAGTACCAAATGGGTTTGCACTTGTATGATTTTGTGCTTGCTTCTCTCATTTATTGAATCCACTAGTTACTATGTCCATGTGTTAGTCATACATTTGAGATATGCTTATAGGCTTAGATTTAGACACTTAGCTAATTTAGATCTATTATTTTGCGCAGCCATTGATAATGTATGGACACATGGTATACCTTTTGGATCTGGATTCAAATGCCACTACTGCAATAAAACATTTGGGGGTGGAGGTGCAACCAGGTTCAGAGAACATTTGATGGGGATCATTGGGAATGTAGCAGCTTGCCAGAAGGTGCCAAAGGATGTGCGGAAGTGTTTGGAGGAAAGAAGAATAGATGGGATGAGAGCAAGGGCGGTGAACAAGGCTAGAAAGCAAAGGATCGATGCTAAAATTGCACGATCTGTTGGAGTAGAAGATATTCTTAATGATTATGGTGATATTCCTAATGATGAGGAAGGGCAACTGCAGTTTGTACTTAGAAGATCACTTCATGAAACCAACATAAGGAGTGTTGCTACCAGCTCAAGAAGTGGCGGTGGTGACCAGAGAAGAATCGACAACATGTTTCAGAAGCAGTCTGCATTCAAGAGACAGGGGTTTGACATAGACCTGGCACGCAATAGAGCTCCTGTGCAACCAAGAATCAATGTCGCCTTAAATCCTGACCTCAAGGATAAATTAGGCAGAGCATGGTCCAAGTTTTTTCAAGAAAATTTTGTGCCCGGAAGGAAAGCAAATTGTCCTTATTTTCGGGCAGCATTTAAGTTGACTCAGCAGCTTGGTGAGGGGGTTCCATGCCCAACCGGAGAAAGCATTGATGCTTCCTATTTGGAGGTACATAATGAATTTTCACATGTTGCTTACTGTTCACATGTTTATGTATATTGTTTCAATCTTTCAGTTCAATTTCAGAGCAACATTGTTTGTTTCTAACTTTTTATTTCAACTGCAGAGCAATTTTGAAGAATTACATCATGATATGGAAGAATGCAAGATGGACTGGGATGAGTACAAGGTTAGTCTTATGTGCGATTCATGGACCGGACTAGGTGGTGAGAGCATCATCAATTTCATGGTATATTGTAATGAGAAATTGATCTTTCATAAAACAATCAATGCAACCGGAGAAATTCAGAATGCAACTTTCCTGTATGAGTGCATCAAAAAGGTCATTGTAGAGGACGTTGGAGTGGAGAAGGTTATGCAAATTATAACCGATAATGGATCAAACTACAAGAAGGCTTGTGTGCAAGTTACTAGAGAGTTTCCAAAGATTTTCTGGCAGCCCTGTGCTGCACACATCATTAACCTCCTTCTCAAGAGCATAGGGAAATTTACAGATGTTGCTAGGGTAATATCTAGTGCCCAAAGAATATGCAAGTCCTTCTACAATCATAACAATCTGCGTGCTGCTATGAAGCGCAACATTGGTGGTGAATTGTACAGGTGGAATGCCACTAGGTTTGGAACTATCTATATATTCCTCCAAAGCTTTTGGGATAGAAAGGATAAGTTCCGACAATGGATGGCATCAGAGGAATGGACCAACAGCCGCTATGCTGGAGATACTGAGTATTAATATGCAGATGAATGTTTGTCAAGTCGACAATGGTGGGACAATATCAAATTTGTGTTGGATCTGGTTTCGCCATTCTACAGTCTCTTGCGTTATGCAGATTCACAGAAAAGTCTCAGGTTTCATACCAATGGTTATAGCTTGTAGAAATATGTTGGAAATTTACCTAGAGGATCATAAGGACATCCTGAAGATCGTGTTGGCGCTGCTGGATGGTAGGGTCAAAAATATGTGCCAGAATACTCTTATGCTTGCAGGTACTGAGTTGCTTTCTATATACTTGTTTCTATTTTCCCATGTTCAAGTATTAGTTCTTATCGTCTTGCTCCATTTACTTGAACGATTCATTCTTATATGAGATCTTCTTGTCCATGTAGCTGTTGTCTTAAACCCTGAAGGTCACTACAAGTTTAGCACCACTTCTAATCCTGAGTATTTGAAAGAGCTAGCAATAGTAATTGAAAGGATTGCTGATTCCCCTGAAAGTGCAGTTAAGGCTTTATCTAAGTTCCAGGATTATAGAGGAAGCAAAGGAATATTTGGTACTAAAATAGCTCAATTGGCTGCAATATCTCCTCAAGTAACTCCAAGTGTGTTTGCTGCCTTTTTAAATTAATTTAGTGCCTATCTACTTTTGTCTCATTGATTGTTGGGTTGCATATAGAATATTCCTAGGAATTAAATAAGTGTTAACTTGGTATTATAGGAAATAAATACAGTCAAAAGTTATGATCACACCATGCTAAGTGTTCAGTTGAAGTAGTATCCGTTCAATTTATCATAATTTAACAAACTGGAGGCTTGTCTCTTATGAAAATTGTACACACTTAGATTGGTGATTGCCTGAGTAATGTACTTTCTCTTAACTGCAAGCCAACCAGATTCCAACACCATACTTATAATTGAATTTGGTTTCTTGCAACCACTTGGTGGTCTCTGTATGGAGGGGACACCAAAGAACTACAAAAGTATGCCTTGAGAATTGTGTCACAGTGCATTTCTACAAGTGACTGTGAACGAAACTGGAGTAGATTTTCGCTGATCCAAACCAAACTGAGAAACAAACTGTGCTACGCTAAACTTCATAAGTTGGTCTTTGTAAATCATAACCTGAAGCTACGCCTACAACAGCTTGAAGCTAATGATGAACATGAAAAGGAAAAGCTTACAGATCCTATTCAAGATATGATAGATTGTGCACTTTTTGATCATGCTAATCCAATCACAGAGTGGCTGAATGAACCTGATTCTGCTGATCAAAAAGTTGGACAATCTTATGGACTAGTACATGAAAAAAGTCTTCTTGGTAAGCGAAAGCGACAGAAAGCTGGACCACTACATGATAAAATAAAGAAGGGGCCAAGTGAAGATGAGGAGGATGAGTTTCATGAAGATGAGAGTGACAGTGATGATTTGGGAACATGGGATGATAGTGATGATGGTGCTGACGATGAAGCAGACACTGATGGAGCTAAAGCAGGTTAGCGTTAGTGTTCGATCTTTAGGTACAAGTAATATGATATTTCTGTAAATCTGTATATTAACATATTTGATTGACTAATTGTGTTTGCTGATAGATGAAGACCTGGCCCCTTCCTCTAAGGAGTGTCCTGATACAAAATTACATGATGAAACAACACTAGCAGGTTCTAAATCATTAATGTGTCCATTTTTGTCTGATAACATAGTGAAATATTTTTATAATTTTTTGTATGCTGATTATTTTTTTAGGGGAGGGAAATGATTGCGGATCCAGGAGGGCATGTCGAAACAAAACAAAGAATATTTATTCTCTTTTAGGTGAAGTTTTCTTTGTCACTGTACATTTGTTAAATGTGTGTTTTCTTTAATTTATTTCTAAGTTTTGCATGTGTTATCTTACAATGTACTGTTCTTACACGCACACAGCACCACCAAAACCCCTATAGCCTATCGATCGATCGGATCGGATCGGATCGTCGGTCGATTTGGCTAGCCGCAGGTGTCGCAACACGGCCAGCAGCGCCGGCGCAATGGCATGCTACAGCCACCAGCTGCTGCTGCTCGTGGTCCTCCTAGTCGTCGTAGCTAGCCATCAACCTGGCGCTAACAACGCCCGCCGAGGCGAGCAGAGCTATGCCAACCGCCACGACGACGTGGGCAGCAAGCAGCGGCGGCACAGCTGGCCGTAGTACTAACAGCCAGCAGAACCGCCATGATGAGGGACCTGGGCTGCCGGAGCAGCGGGCGTGAACGACGGCGACCAGAAGACCTTCCTGCCGCCGGTTGGCTACGTCGGTGGTGTCGGAGGGTTTGCTGGTGCCGGTGGCCTCGGCGGCGTTGGCGGAGCCGTCGGGGGCATTGGCGGCGCGCTGGGAGGCGTTGCTGGTGGTGGCATTGGCGGTATGAGTGGCGTCGGCGGCCTCGGAGGTGTCGGTGGTGGTGGACTCGGAGGGTTCGGACCGCTTGGTGGCGGTGGTGGATCAGGTCTCGGTGGCCTGGGAGGTGGTGGTGTCGGCGTCCTGGGAGGTGGATCAGGATCAGGTCTCGGCGGCGGCTTTGGTGGTGGATCAGGATCAGGCGGATCAGGTCTGGGCGGCCTTGGCGGTGGCAGTGGGCTCGGCGGCGGCAGCGGTTATCATAGCGGCGGCGGTGGCTGCCTTCACCCATGAAGCAGGCGTGCATGCATGCACACACGTGTCTGCTACACAGCTCTAGGTGCTGCTCCTCGCTAGATCTCGATGGCACGCACGAACGCACGGGCACGGGCACCACCTGTTATTTTAGTACTCCATCCGTATGTCTTTTTTTTTCTCAATTACGCAAAAAGTTTATGTGTTTTTTATTAAGATAGAGAAAAAGTTCAATACAACACGCTTTAATAGTGTTCTAGGAGAACAAAAAGTTATACATGAATGCGCAGCGTTGTTGTTCAACAGTCACTCTATCTATCTACTTATAGTTGTACTGTACCATGGATGCATGCAATGCATGCAAACTACTACTAGCTAATGTAGTAATGTGTACGTTGTGTCATTCGTGTCCATGCATATATATGCATCGTTCCTTTCATTTTCTACCTGCTCATATATCATATATCATCGTCGTCGTATGTACGTGCTTAAGTTTGTGTATTACGTACTCATCATGTTATTATTATGGCACCAGCTTGGTTTATATAAGTATAGTTGTTGTTGATGTTGTTAAATATAAATCATAATAAGATAAGAATGCAGCTATAGCTAGCTAAATATGGATGTGTTGCCTAGCAGAGGCCTGGTGCTCCATCTTCTTGATGGCAAGACTAAACGATCTCTATCTTCCTGTTGTATCCCATCTCACCACACCTAGGCTCACCCCCCCCCCCCCATGTACCTCTCGACCCCCGTTGACAGTCGAAAAAAAAATATAGATGTGTTTTAGCAGCTAGCTAGCTTGCTTCTTCGGTTTTCCCTTTTCCAATTTTCTTCTTAAGAGCAGAGTTTCTTGTAATTGGTGCTGGCGTAACTAGCTGTTCACCCCGGCCCAGCCGGCCCCGCCTATTGAGGGATTGTCTGTCGGCTGTTATCGGATTTATCTCAATTTACATATATCAGAGTCAATTAAGCTAGAATTTAATTTAAGTTTCGCTCTAGTATATTTAGATTGATGATAATTATTGTTCTACGTCCAAACAAAACCTTCGTCGGCCGGTCGATAAAATTTAGTATTTGGTCCAGGCTTGCCACTGTATCTGCATGTGCATGGTGACTTTCCACCCAGTTAATAACTTCTAGATTCAGAAGCAATAAATAAATATCAGGCCATTTGTGAGGAGTTTTGTCAGACTTGATCTCTTGACTAGGTCAAAGGGCCTACTTCTAATGGGCTTAGGCCCATACAGCGTCCCGGAGTTACGTTCTAAGGGGCTTAGGCCCATATAGCATCTAACGGCCTGGTTCATGTAGCATGTACCCTATACTATTTTGGCAGCAACAGCAAGAAGCAGCAGCCGCTGCAGCAGCCTTCTGTTGTATGCTGTATGTACAGTCTTTTGATGGGAGCAAAAAAAGGCACGGTAGCTCAAACGAACACTACACTATGATGTATGATTCCCCATCCATGTATGCCCTGTGTGTAATAAACTCTAAAAACTGGTTTCAACCGTAGTATGCATAATAATTAATTTGGCTACCAATAGTACAAGGTAGAGTGGAATCTCAACCGACCTGTACAACGAGGACCCAACTCCCAAAAAATATTTTGACCAACTAAACTACAAAGGTTGGAGATATGTGAACCGAAACCGATGGAATGGATCGAAAGCAAGCAAAAGAGCAGCGCCACCACCGAAATCACTTGCCGCATCCGCCATGGCAAATCGAGAGGATTATGATGAGGATTAGCGCGATGATGATGCCGAGGACGATGAGCTTAATCTTCATGTTCTGGTACCACATCTTGCGCCGCACACGTGCGCCTTCACGCCTGAAATCAGCAGCCTGAAACAAACAGATCAGGAGCCAATCTCATGTTATATTTCAGTTCTTCCCTTCTCTTCTGACACCGGCAAGTTACTGATTACTACTGTAAGTTACTAGATGTAAACAGAAAGTTGCAAGAAATACGGACCCCCTCGTGGAGCTGCTCTGTCCTTGTGACAAGCCCATCGATCTGTGCTCCGCGATCAATGGCCTAAAATATTTTACAATCAAAATTGCTCATTCAGAAATAGTCAAGTTCAAAGCCCAAAGATAACTGAAGAATAAAAGCAGAACTGTTGAAGGTTTCAGTCAAGGTAAGCAGATGCAGGAATCCATCCTCAGGGCAGGTCATGAGTGCCTGGGAAAACATATAGTGAGATACGTTGTTTGTTACCTTGTCAATGTTTTCCATCATGATGCTTTTCACTTGATCGACCTGAGCCTTCACTTTGGACAGTTTACTCACCTCCTCTGGGTGATCAGTACAGTACTGCATCTGGTCTCTAAGCCTCGGCCTGTATTGCCACCACCAGTCCCCAAGCATGCACAGCACAGTGAAAAAGGGATAAAAATGCATAGTACAGTATTGGAAAATGAATCTGAATGTCTGAAAAACAGACGAAGAATGAGAATTATTATTACCCAAAATCTCGGGTGAGACTGTTAGCTGTGGCTGTTGCTGCTTTGCCCCCTGCATATCTCTTGTTGAAGTCCTCCTTGATCATCTCCAGGAAGGCCATAGGAATCTGCCGCCCAACCAACTCGGTTGCGACAACGCAGAATGCTGCAATTTGAGTTCAGTTATTAACCCAGGCGGAGTTGATCAAACATAAAGAGATATGTTTCTGTGCATCTTCCTTTATTATCCCAAAAAGAGATATTCCAGCTTCCTATGCTAAATGGTGGTAAGCAGTTTTGCACTGATGAAGACTTGAAGTCATACAGCTCTGACCCTAGGCACGTTTTTCATTAAGCAGAATAGAGTCCAAACCCAGAACACAGGCAGTAGGTTACCAAGCAGCAACAAGAGAAGAAAACAGAGAGCGAAACAGAAAAGAAGAAAGAAGAAGCCAGAAACACGCTAGGCAGACATATCCTCCAGACCACCATCAGAGGCCAAACCAAGAAGAGCGCCAAGGTTCCTGTTCCCAACCAACGACCAAAGGGACGCCTCATCCTTGATTGCCGCCGCCAGAATGCTTGGCTGAACCGCACATCCATCAAACGTCCTTGCGTTCCGCTCCTTCCAGAGCCGCCAACCCACAAGGAGGAAGAGGGAGTCGAACCCGCGACGCAGAATCCGCGGCAACTGCTTACGCTGAAGCAACCACCAATCGATTGCCCGATCATCAGGCGCGAGAGAGAAGCTCGTCAGCCGCAACCTGTAGAACCAACGATGCCAAACCTCCCTGCTATAGACACATCCCACCAGGATATAGTCAATAGTCTCACACCCCTGGTCACAAAGGGCACAGATGTTGTGGTCCTGCAGGCCATGTCTGAACCGCCGATCCGACGTCCAAGATCTCCTATGCATGACAAGCCAGAAAAAGAAACGCACCCTTGGCGGCGCCATGGTCTTCCAGATGCACCTGACCCCCCGCGGGATGGTAGCCCCAAAGAACATAGCTCCGTAGGCCGAAGCGGCCGAGTACGTCCGCTCTGCCGTAAGCGACCATGAAAAGGTGTCTGGTTGATCAAGTAGCTGCACCTGAGCCAACCTATCGTAGAGCTTGGCTACCTCGACCACGAATTGCATGGTGACTGCACCAGCGAGGTGCGTTATCCATGCGTTATCGGGTAACGCTTCCGCCACCACAGCGTTGCGCTTCCTTGCCCTGACCGCTGCGAACACTGATGGCGCAAAATCTCTGATACACCTGCCATCCAACCATCTATCTGTCCAGAAGAAGACTGAACTCCCACATCCGAGAACGATGGTCGTAGCTGCCCGAGAGAGAGCCAACACCTCTCGTTCCCTGGTCGACGGTGGGATACCGACCAACCTGTCCTTCCACAGCCAGCGAGCACGCAGGGCAATCCCCATCCGCTTTAGGTCAGCGATCCCTAAGCCACCCAACTCTTTCGGCAAGCACACGGTGGACCAAGCCACCTTGCACTTACCGCCGGACACCGAGGCCGAACCAGCCAAAATGAACCCTCGCCGTAGCTTGTCGATAGCGTCGATTGCCCAGGGAGATAAGCATAGAGCGATAGCCGTGTGAACTGGTATTGCCGAGAGTGTGGCCTTAACCAAGGCCGTTCGACCAGCAATGTTGAGCAAGTTCCCTTTCCACGACGGTATCCGGGCTGCCATCTTGTCCACCAGCCCCTGCTCCTCATCCCTTTGTAGCTTGAAGATGGACAATGGAATGCCCAAGTACTTACAGGGAAAGTCCTCCGCACGGCAAGATAGGGTCTCTTGCACTCTCAACAAATCCTCTGCCGTGCAATGGAGCGGTGTAGCAACGCTCTTCTAAAGATTGGAGAAGAGTCCTGAAGCAAGGCCGAACAGGTCCAGGACCTTCTTGACGACGCCCAACTCACTCACAAACGGGCGCACAAAGATTACCAGGTCGTCAGCATACAAGCTGACCCGTGGCCCTGTCAAGACATCAATCGGCGCCAACAGCCCTTGGTCTTCAACCCACTGAAAAGCACGATTGAGCACTTCCATTACGAGAACAAATAACATGGGCGAGATGGGGTCATCGTGCCGAAGTCCCCTGGCGTGACAAATACGCCTCCCTAGACGTCCATTGAGCAGTATTCTTGTGCTTGCAGTAGATAGAACCATAGAGATCCAGCTCCTCCATCGTCTCCGAAACCCCATGTGCTCAATGATCTCAAGGAGAAAAACCCATGCCACACTATCAAAGGCCCTTGCCACATCAATCTTGAGGAGGATGCACGGCAAGCGAGCCTTGTGGATTTCTTTACAGCTCCGCTGGACGTTCCTAAAATTATCATGGATGCTGCATCCCTGGATGAAGGCGCTCTGATTTGGCAGAACCAGGCGATGCAGCACCAGCGCCAGTCTCACCTCCAAGCACTTAGTTATGAGTTTCCCAAAACTGTGAACTAGACTGATTGGCCTGTAGTCAGTAATCCCTGTCGGATCATCTTTCTTCTTGAGAAGAATCATGTAAGCCTTGTTTAGATGGTGAAGACTCCTCGTATCATTGGCCCAAAAGGCATTGATTGCCGCCATGACATCCCCCTTGATTATGGACCAACATCTTTTATAAAACAGCCCAGAGAACCCATCTGGGCCGGGGGCCTTGTCGTTTGGCATCCCTTGAACGACTGCCCAAACCTCCTGCTCCGTGAACAACCATTCTAGGTCCTCAAGGTCCTCATTCGGCAGGCCCAACGCATGCAAATCAAAACGACGCGAGCGGCTGAAATTGGTGCCCAGAACATCCTTATAGAAATCAAACAAGGCCCCAGCTTTCTCTTCTTCATTCACAAGCAGCGACCCCCAACGTCTAGACTAACAACACGCCCTCGCCGACCCCGATGGCAGGCCTGCAAGTGATAGAATTTGGTATTCGCATCTCCTTCCTTTAAGAACAGAAGACGAGCCCGCTGGCGCGCAATGGTTCTCAGGAAGGATGAAAGACCCAGCACGCGTAGCTTCAACGAGCGGTGCAACATTCTCTCGTCCTGGTTCAGAGAACGTGATACATGTTCCTCGTCGAACGCCAGGATGGCCTCGCGAGCCAAGGTGAGCTGCAAGCGGACGCTGCCAATCCTTGCACTACTCCAGCTCCTAAGCTTTTTTGCCAAATTCCGAAACTTATGATCAAGAGCGCGACATGGGTCAGCCTGGGTTGGCGTGGGTGACCAGCCCGCAGCCACCACCTCCATAAAGCCCGGGATTTTAGCCTAGAACGCCTCGAAACGGAACCTTCGCCTTGCACCGCCAAAGACATCGAAGTGCAAAAGTAGGGGGCAGTGGTCAGAACAGTCGAAAGAAAGAGGGTTCAGAAGGTGATGTGGGAATTTGGCAAGCCATTCTGCCGAAACGAGCACCCTGTCAAGTTGTTCTAGCGTTGGATGATCCGTGTCGCTGGACCAAGTAAAACGCCTCCCCACAAACTGGATCTCCTCCAACTGAGCACTGGTGACAAAGGAGCGAAACCTGGCCATGCTCCTCCGATCAAGGTTACTAGTATTTTTATCCTGGGCCCGAAGAATGAGGTTGAAGTCGCCGCAGATGCACCAAGGGCCCAAGGCACTGTCTCTGAAGGCGCTAAGCTCGTTAAGGAACTGCACCTTCTGTTCGAACGCTTGCGGTCCATAGACGACTGTTAGCCAGAAGAAGTCATTAGAGTTGTCCACGCATGAGATCTTTGCGGAGACAGAGTTAGCCCCCCCAACTCACATCCGAAGCGCACAGACAGTCTGTCCTCCAAGCCAACAACGCACCACCCGTAGTACCAACCGCCGGCAAGAAGACATAGTCAAAGCCCACGCCTAAAAATTCAACAGCGATCGGGTTACAGACAATAGCTAGCTTAGTTTCCTGGATACAGACCAACATTGGTCTTTCCTGACAAATAAACTGACGCACCACATTGCGCCGTGCACGACCATTGAGGCCCCGCACATTCCACACAAAGCACTTTCGGGTTGACGACATGGCAAACAAAGCAAAAGACTCCTGTGGGCAAGGACGCTCAGGCCTCGGCGTCCTCCAGCCCGTCCAGCTCAAGCTCGACACTGTCAAAGTCCAGCCGACCAACAAACAAGCGCTGAAGAAGCTCCTTCTTCTTTGGTGAGTTATTGTTGCACAAGACTGCTTTAAACTTTTGCTTGACCTCCGCATCTGGCTCCAACTCTTGAACCGCAACCCCCAGACGTCGCAGAAGCACATTCTGTGCCTACCTGGTGGCATTCTCCGCCCGTGGCCTTACCGCAATCCTACCACTGCGCCGCAACGTGCTTGGAGCGATCGGCATGCGAGAGCGTCGCAGCCTGGGCTTACTGAGGAGCGGAGTCTGGATGGGTAGGCAAACCGCCTGCTCCAGGTGCTGCTGCAAGGGGCAAACATGTGACCCAGGGGCCGCCATGGCTTCATCATCCGAGGAAGAAGACTGTGCGAGTGGTGGTGGCAGTGCGTCAACCAGCTGCAACTCCTCCTCCTGATGGGTGTGCTCCAGTTCCAACCGAGCCACCTCAGACCACCAATCCAATGTGCCCAGCGTCCCGCACCCAGGTACCCGAGACGGAGCCACCACCAAGGCGGGCTCAACGTTGACAGGTAGCCCACGCCTATAGGAAAGCTCAACATCGGCGCAGAGCCCACCCCACCAATCCGAACCAGAAGATGGTGCCATCTGGGAGCAAGTACCCCCATGAAGTAACTGCGGGGCCACATCGAGGAACCTACCCACCTCACCCAACCTTGGAGGGGAAGGCCTAAACAATGATAAGGATGGGGATGGTATGCAACAAGTCACTTGCCGCGTCGGTCCGGGCGGCGTGGACGGCGATTCCAAACCACCGTTGGGGGAGAGGCTCGAGAATGGGCAGAGGACGCCCCCACCAAGACAGCCTCCGCCGAGTCGATTTGGCCCGCTTGGTCCGACGGGTAGGAACCCCCCGGATGATCGTTGCGGTGGCGCGGGTCAGTATCAATCGAGCTGTCATTTGAGTCCCTGCGTGGTGTTGGCCAATCATCACAATCACCAGCGCCCTGACCAGCCCCAGCATTGGCATCTTGGTTGTTGCCCCCAGCATCCCCGCCGTCATTGCCATCATCTTGGTTGCCATCGTCATCCCGGGCACCGCCATCCCCAGGACCACCAGACTCATCCATGAACTGATGAGCAACAAGCCTCACCCTGACTAGGTATGTGAGGCCGAGTGCAGACGCCCTATCCCCATCGACCGTCCTCGCCAACGAAGGCTCCGGGATGAACACAATTTTCTCCTGCTCGATGAAGGCTGGATCCCAGCACCAGGCCTGAACGAAGCACTCTCGGTCATCTTCAGGTGGTCTGTCTCTTAGGTCCGTAGGCACCACCCTAGTGCAGAATCGACCTAGCACAGCTTGAACCGTGTGCACATTCCGTGCATGAACCGGAATATTCCTTAGAGCCAGAACGACCTTGTGCCTGAAGGCCGCCGCCGAGGCCATCGAAGTACGCCTCCATGGTCTCCAAATTAACGGCAGAAGACATCCCCAGCGAGGGGAGTTTAGAACCCGATCTCGATCCGCCTGACGACGAAAACGAACCAGAAAGTCCTTCGGCTCGTGAATTCTAACATCGACATCATTCCGCCAAATCTCATAGCGGTTGTAGAGCGCGTCCTAGATCGCCTCCGTTGAAACGTGAGGCCGCGTTCCCCCCACCAAAGCCACCAGCGCCAGGCCAAGCGCGTCTTCAGCGGACTGGATCGGAGTGGAGCGCGGAACGACAAATAAGGAGGCATGCTATCGCGGCGCATCACACCCAACCCGAGCATTACCGGCATTCGTAGCAAGGCGTTGATCAGCATGACGAGACGGGGAGCCGCGCCCAACACCACGGAGACGATCCCCAGCCGCCCGATGCGGCGTCGAAGTAGGTGGCGGAGGAGGCGGCGGGGGCGGGGGCGGTGACGAAGGCGGTGGTGGTGGCAAGGGCGTGGCTTCGGACCGCCCGGACACCGTATCAGCGGAACCAGGGCGATGGCGTCGCCCCGGCGAGCGGCTCGCCGATGTCCTGCGGCGGGGAGCGTCGTCGCGCGACGACCGGCGCGCCGACGTCCTACGGCGGGGAGCGTCCTCGCGCGGCGAACGGCCCCGCTTCCTAGCCGGCAGAGGGCAGACGACTGCCAGGTGGTCCTCTGAAAGGTCCTAGATGGCTAGAGGGGGGGTGAATAGCCTAATAAAAAATCTACAAATCACTAGAGCAAAAGGTTAGATAACAATTAAGCGAAGCTTTTTCTCTAGCTCTACTAGGGGTGCGAAGCCACCTATCCAATGCAATTATAGTTAGCCAAGTGTCTAACAAACAATAGCAAGAACCTAAGGCACTTAGCTCAAGCTAGCAAGAACAACTAACAAGAGAAACTAACTAACAAGCTACTAGGCAAGATAAGAAAGATAAGTGCAAGAGATAGAGGTGATTGGTATACCAATGCATTGTGATGTATGGATGTCAATAAAGAGAGCCAATCACAAAAAAAACCAATGATTAGCCGGGAGACAAGATGAACACGATGATTTTTCTCCTGAGGTTCACTTGGTTGCCACCAAGCTAGTCCCCGTTGTGTCGACTACTCAAGTGGTGTTTCGGTGGCTAATTGGCAATTCACAAGCCAAGCCCACTACCCGGGCGCCACAAGAAACCACCCAAATGAGAGTAACTCAATGACATGAGCAATCCACTAGAGTTACCCTTTGGCGCTCCGCCGAGGTGGGTACAAGCCCTCTCACAAGTCGATGAAGCCGGCAGCGAACAATCACCAACACGCGCCGAAGCTTCTCCTCAATCGCCGAGCCGTCTAGGTGTTGGCAAACACCAAGAATAACAAGAAATCTCGCGGCGATGACGATGACCAAGTGCCACTAAAATGCAATGCAATGATCAAAGCACTTGGATCACTCAAACTCTCACAAATATGCAATCAAGAGTGAAGAGAGTGAGTTGGGGGCTATCTCAAGCAAGCACAATGAGTGAGAGTGAATGATAGGTGCAAGAGTGTGCTTCTTGAGCCAGCCAAAACATATAAATAGCAACCCCAAAGTCACTATCCGTTTTGCCCCCTTGCCTTGCTTTCCTGCGTAGCTCCGGACGCTGTTTTGATGGGGGGTTCGGACCATTGCGGGTGCGTCCGGACCCCTCTCGGTTTGAATCTGCCTGTTCGCGCCTTCGCCGGGAGCCGCCACGTGTCTCCGGACGCAGAGCACAGTGCAGCGTCCGGACTGATATCGCCCTCGCCCGGGGGCCAGCAGAGAGGTTCCAGAGGGCTCCAACCGCCCGGACGCACGTCCGAAGCCTTGAGTCCGGACGGCACCTAGCGTCCGGTCACCTTTTGCAGAGAGCAACAGAGAGCCCCTGCTCTCCGGACGCGTGCCCGGTGCCTGTGTCCGGACCTTGTTTAGCGTTCGGACCTCCTGTCCAGAGAAGCCGAGAGTGAGGGTTTGCCACCGGACGCAGTTCCATTTGTCCGGATTGAGTAATCCGAGCGTCCGGACCTCCTTTTTTGGTCCAACTGATTTGCTTCTTCTTCTCCAAGCTTCCATATGCTAACACCTTGTGTTCCAACCTTTGTTCACCTGTGTTAGCCTTTTCATGATTTTATCTTGGATTTAATTCTATGTTTCATGTCACTTAGGTTCATTTTATGAGAATGCAATGCAAACCTAGTGACACATGATAACCGCAATCGAAACGAGTTTTCCCTTCTTGATAGTACGACTATCTATCCTAAAGGTGATCACACTCTCTATAGTGTCTTGATCACTAAACCGAAAATGGTCCTATAGATATACCTTTGCCTTGGCCATTTTTATTTTTCTCTTTCTTCTTTTCCATAGTCCATGGAGCACTTGATCCATCAATCACCATGATCATGCACATTGCTCCATCTCACATGTTGGATCACCCTATCTTGATCATTCACTTAGCAATAGGGTTAGTCCATAGGTTTCATCAATTAACCAAAACCAAACTTAGTCTTTAACCCTCCCCCCAGCACCGGTAGCAGCGCGGAAGCCAACGGCAATGTTCCCGAACATGACCCGGCCGAAGACACCGGAAACAAACCCCGGGAAGGTCCGCAGGCGTCCTTCCGGGGGACCTCGGGGGGGGGGGTGCGCAGCGGAGTGCGCGTCCTCCCAAAACGCCGACTTCGCACCGAGAAGAAGCCCTCGTCCTTAGGCGCCCCCCGTGCACGCGGGGGATGAAGTACCGGGGCGCGCGGCGGAGACTCGGGCATAGGTGGGTGGATCTGTCCCGAGCGGCGCCGGTGACGGTGTCGGCGCGCACGCTTGCGCTAACGGGAGGGTCCCTCCACAACGACCGCCTTTCCCCTCAGATCTGACGGCGATGGGGGGTGAGCCTCTGAAGCCGGCTCTGACTCAGCATCAGATCCCTCCGAGTCACTGAGAGCCACCCGCTCAGCAGGACCACAGCCGAGGAAGATCCGAAGGAGTCCAGGAGAACCGGAGAAGAACTCCTCAGGTGGCGGTAGAGCATCAGCATCCAGATCCGCCCAGGCACCTCCGCTGGCGGAACCCGACTCCAAGGGGCCACTCCGGCCGAGCGCCTCCAGCAGCTGCGTCGGAGAGCCGGCCTCGAGGGCCTCCTCGACTCCGGGGGCCAGCCCGCCCGCGAGGAGGAGGCGCCGTCCAAGGCCGGGGAGCGCGGTTTCCGGTATCGACGAAATATAGTTTTTTTCTTTTATATATGTGCAGTTTCAGTCAGCTATAGCATGGTCCTACTGCACTTAGCATATATATATGCTAACAATAAATTAAACAGAACATGAATTCTGTGACACGGGGGGATAACTTAGCATGAAGGGAAGGGATAATCATGTTACTGACAGAAAAGATTTAAAGTTGTGCATTAAAAGGGGCATCAGCATCATATTCTTAGTAAAGAATAATGGTTTCGGACCGAATATTGAATTGAAATGTTGGAGATAAATTATTTGATATTGTTGAGAAAGTTCTATCTCATCATGATCACCAAGTCTAAGTGTCTAACTAGCAGGCCAATTCAAAATGCTCTAGCTTCTGAGTGCTCTGGTTGAAACTCTGACTGAATCCAACAGGAGCAACTGATGATTTATTATATATGTTAAATCAGTAGAGTTGTTATGCAAGCACCGCCCGAACGATAAACAAGAAGTAGAGCTACGAGCCTACGACAGATGATATCCTAAAGACATTTTAGCCCGCAGTCGTTTTTCATTGACTTTGAAATTCAAAGAAGTCGAAGGAACACAAGCAAGGCAAGATTAGGATTAGGAACACAATAAATTTGAAATTTTATTGTGCCCAAAATTTGAGGCTGAAATTTAATTAAGATACATGCTTTGCAAGAACACAGAGCGGGCGAGCGAGCAACAGACGCAGGGATAGGATGCATCTGGTTGATCGAGCTAGCTAGGATAAGGCTAGCCACGTACGTACCGTATCCGTCGCTGACGAGGAAGTTGAAGGTGTGGCCGTCGCAGGTGTAGGTGAATCGGTTGTTCCCCGCCGGCAGCTTGTGCAGGCACTGCGCGGCGATGTCCCGGAAGTTGCCCGTGTAGGACGTGTGCTCCGCCACCGCCACCGTGCCCCGTGCCACCATGGCGTAGATGAGCGCCCCGGTAGCTTTCTCCGGCGGCTGCGCCATCGATCTATCCTAGCTGTCGTCGATCGTCGTCTTCTTCTCCGATGGACAAGAAGCTGGATGGTACGCCGCCGGCGGCCCCTGATAAGCTGACCTGACGGGAAAAACGTACAGATGCTGATCGATCTGCGGATGACCGATGTCTTAAGCTTCGTGGCCAAGAAATTGGTGGTGTTTACGATGTGCAAGTTCCAATTAGTTTAATGAATCCGCAATGTCTTGGTCGAAAGGAGACGCCGCGTTGGAAGAACTAGCTCCAATTTAATTAATCGTCAAGGGTTCTAGATGAGAACGAAGAAGCTCCTGCTGCCCGGCCCTGCAATCTGTTGACTGTTGGACCTGTGCACGAGTATTAAAGCAGATACGAGAGATCAGAACCGTCCGTCCATTGACTAGCTAGCACTTGTTGTTTTTTTGACGAAAAAGTCGCAATCTCAATTCCACCGCGTTGTTACTTCGTTGATTTGATTACCTTGGACGACTTGCTTGCCTTGTTGAGGCGGCCGGCAACTAAGCAATTTTTCTATACTCCTTCCTAAAATAAAATCTCATCCGTATGCATGTAGTATATATTTTAAATACTGTCCATATATGTTTTTTCTTTATAAAACACCACCCTGCCTAAAATTATCCATGTAATTGATACACGATCAAATAGCATGTATGCATAAATTTTCAAATTATGTGTCACTAGAAAATAAAATTAAGCAAGTTAACAACCCAACAAATTAATTACTGGAGAGAGGCAAGTTAGCCTCTTAACATATAATCCATATTTTGGTTCTAAAATTTGGATGCATATCAGGATAGAGTGAGTAGATTTGATAGGATCTTTGAACGAATGCACTCTCAATCCTCCATGGCTTTAGGTAAAGTGTGACAATCTGTAGCTATTGCCAAGGGTTCCCACAATAACAACACCCAACCCTAGCCTCTTATGGACCCACGCCCTCCACCTCTCGTCACCCTACCCTCTCCTATCTAGATCTTCCCCCTCCCATCCTCCTCCACCCGCTCGCAAGCCACAAACAAGAGGACCCGATCTCCCACTCAACCATAACACCTCCGGTGCCCCACCTCCGCCTCAGTGTCGGCACCCTCCCCCTCCCTGGCCCCACCCATCCCATACCTAAATCCGCCTGACCTGTCCCTCCTTCTCATCAAAGCGTGGGAGTGCGCGTCATCCCTGACATATTTGATGCTTCCTCCCCGCACCCACCGCCACCATGGACGCCCCAGGACTGCTCTTAGACGCAGGATCCGCACGCGGGAGCCAACTCATGGGCTCCCTCCCGTCCCCATCGTTGCCGCCGCCAGGCACCGTTGACGCGTCCGTCAGCGTCGCCGTGGAATCGGAGTCCGGCTCTAGAGCCAACTCGTGGGCCTTCTCCACTTCCCCAACGATGCTGACACCGGGCCCCGCCGCACGCCCGCACGGCCGCCCCTGTCGCTGTGGACCCCAATGGCTCGCCGCGGTTGTAGGCGCAAATGGTCGTAGAGCTTCAAGGCAGATGTTTTAATTGCCTTTTTTACTCGCACCGAGTAGCGACTTGTCGGTTACCACCACGTAGCCTATGCTACCACGACTTCCGCCACCTTGGCAAGGAGTGCAAGCGCCCCAGGGCTACGGCGACCTGCCATGACGCTCCACTCCTAGTGCCAATCCACCATCGTGTCTCACTACGCGTCTCACAGCGGTCCACCGATCTCGGATGGGGCCATCGCGAGGGCTCCAAAGGAACCTAACGACAACGGCCGGCTATGGACGTCATCATGGGCACGCCTGTCCACTTAACCAACAACGCCACTGCTATACACTACTCCCTCGTGACAGATCCATTGGTGTTAGAACTCTCCGTCGGCAAGAGGCCTCTTGTGTGGATGAGCTCACGACTTTGCTGGTCATGCCACAAGGTACCATAATAGAGAAAAATACAGATTTGCGGTCTTAGAGGAAAAGAAATTTTTTTTAGGCGGTGCGCGTGCTCGTAACTCGTAAGCATGCATGAGGCCTCGTCCGCTCTCCCGATCCCCCACCCAGCAGATCTCGCCAAGGCCTTGTCCGCCCTTGTGTTGCTCGAGATGCCTCCGCCTATGGATGGCCACGCCGATGATCCAGGCTCTCCTCCTTCTGGTTCGATCCTCCTCGAACCGTACGGCCACCTCGGCTGTCGCACCAATGGCACCACCGCCGAGGGCTTCACGAGGGACGGCCGTACCATCCAGGTCACCTTCTGGGTGGCCAGCCCGCCGCGCGTCTCCTCCTTCAGTATCCGTTGCGACGACTTCCAGCCCTCCGTGCCCGGCGACTTGCCCAAGGCCCTCTACTCGGAGGACGACCTCGTCCTGTTCCGCTTCCCAATCGCCGCCGTCGGCCATCGAGACGACGACGACGACGACCAACATCACATCGGCCGCAAGGACGACCACTACTTCGTCTACCAGGCCGGCTCCAAGAACGCGCAACTGGGAGGAAGACTGTAGTATCAATTTTTCTGAGATCCCAGTCGACAGCCTCAAGTTTGCCCAAATGCTGCCTACTCTGAAACAGATTACAGATAGAAAGCTAACCTTGGAGAGCCTCCATGCAGGTTACCCTGCCCTGAGCTTGCAGGAGGCTGATGTTGTTTACATCATGCAAACACCTGGCCCCAATAAGGACAAGGCATCGGCGATTGCACTTGATATGAGGAATAAGACTATAAAAGATGTGGCTTATTTTGGACCTGGAACGTATCTTGGTCACATTTACACCTACCTTCAAAGTGGGATCTCCAATTACCTGGACATTTGGTCTTCCTCCAGGTAAACTTTTTTTGCGTTCTCTGTTTTGGGCCAACATAGTACATACAAACTAAGACTAAAATGTAGTGCCATTGGTTCCATTTTCATCAATTGGCAAAATATGATTCATTTTTCAGTTTGTTCAGCAGTTTCATCTTTCTCAAAGTACCATTTTCAAGTTCAGTTGGCAAAATATAGTGCGATGTTAATGCTACTGTCATGAATTGAAGCGCAGAGCAGTTGTTTGACCACTCTGCTTTTCAATGGAATTACATTTGTGGGTCTTTTACTTGTGTAACTTCTTTTTTTTTTTTTTTTTTTTTTGCGAGTGTGTAACTTCTATGAGTAGTTAGATACTTATAATCAAATCATTGTTTGCCCACCAATGCAAGGCTTTCTTAACTAAGATGCACTACTGTACCAGAAACAGATGTTGGAGAATGCTGGTGCAACAAGTATAGCTAGGGACCATCCATCAAGCTAAATTTTGGGAGCATCCATCAAGCTGAATCATGCTAGAAGTTCCAGGGAAGGGTGTGCGTGCCTGCCTCTGCAGCCTAACTCTGAACTTGGAAGCAACAAGACTTGGCCGAAAGATGCTTGTTAGCATAGTGGGTGACTAAATTGGTCTGCAAGCTGAAATAAAGCCCTTCACACCTCATCCGTGATGTCTGTGGGGTGTTGCATTATTGGACTTGTATTACCTTAGCTTGCATTGTGGTATGCTAGCTATGTGAGGACTGTTATTTGTGGATGAATGGCCATTTGTCATATGTTCAGGATTTTCCGAGGGTCCCTGCAGATCCTTCCCAGCTTCTAGTCTCTTTGGATATGTGGAGAAAATTGGATAACTCTACCTTTCTAGTGTCTCTTTGGCTATGTGGACAAAGGGTTGCAATTGCATGGTTTCCTCTTTCCTGGACATAGTAATTGGTGCCTCAGAATGTAGACACGAGCAGAGTGATGCACAGCTGATGCCTTCTCTGAGTGCGAAACACACCAGAGCTGTTAGGAACATCATCAGAATGTGTCAACATATATAGTATTAATTTTTGTCCTTGTCTAACTAAAGAAAAAAATTTATGACTTGTTATATTAATTTTTGGTGACTTGTTAATTGTGTGGGCTAACGTTGTTAGATATCGTGTGCTACTTTCCTCTGAAACAACCGAAGTTTGCTCCTGATAAATATAGTGTATTTTTTACACTAATTTAACAAGCGAGTGCTAGGTCTTTGTGAATCACACGGACGTAGCATAGACAGATTGAACGCCGTAATGTCGAAAGCCTCTCTCACTTGCCAAAAAAAAAAAGTGTGATAAGTTTTGGTACACAACTACACACTACAGACTGTTGAGATGGTTCGGACGCGGAGGCTCTGTGTTGGGTGAGCTATTGTGCAACTGAGCATGGAGATTCCGGGACTGTTTCTCCTTCAGAACCACTGGCTCAGTGCAATGGCACTGCTTCCAGCAAGACAGTCAATTTCAGAAAGCATATAGTATATTCAGCTTGTTTCAGCATATTCTCTCTCACAGAACACTATTCAATCAGTCGGAATCAGCCGGCTTTTATACAAGCCGAACAATATATTAGTCAAAGAGAAGGAATCAAATCAATACGTCGTTTTCTCAGCGAGAGACCAACATGCAGTATTTTCTCAGCAACTCACTGGAACGTGCATACTTTTCTTTGTTTTGGAATGAAGAAACACGCACTAAATAAATCAAGACCATTCGGCACTGGTACTAATCAACAGAATTAACCTGCTGATCTGAGAACCCTGTATATATGGAGTAGTAAACTAGTACCCTTTCCTTTACAAAGTGCAAGAAAAAGTTTGAAAAAGCCGGAGCTGACTAACAATTTAGATCAGACGTTACAATTTAGAACAGAGGGAGGGAGCAGTAACTAGATGTCAAGCGAGGGCAAGCTTCAATTAGTCCAGGGCAAGGTTCAATTCCAAATGTTGCTCATCAGATATTCAGATGCCTGCACTGCACATAATACAAGGACCATTCTCCAACCAAGTGTCATTCAGAGTTCACACCAGACACTCGATCTGATACTTCAGGGTACCAGTTGCTAAATAAGTGGATTTTCTCAGCAATTCATATCAAGCTTCGCTATCCTTCACAACATGGGCAGCTAAAACTAAGCTAAAATATATTGATCACACAGTACATATGGAGTCTCACATGTAATGTGGAGTGGAGATACAACAGGGCTCTACAGACGATTAATGTGGTAGTACAACAGCAACATAGCACAGGTTAAATGGCACCTACTCCAGCTGCCTGGCAAAACGGCGACCAACTACAAGTCAAAACGGACCTATATGTGTCGCTAAAAGCAGCAGCAGTCCATGCATGTGTATCATACATAGCCGAGTCAGAGGCATCCGCTACCTGCACTGCCTTGGGTGGAACTTCTCCTCCGACAGCAATGACGTGATCAGCCGCTGCAGCCGTGCAGCTCCACGACCAGGCTCAAGGAGGCTGGTGTTTCCAATCACTGAGCAAGGGTCACTCCCGTTCTCCCGCGTTCCAGCACACCAGCCTCCGGGAGTCGGCATGTCCACGCCACGGCCCAGGATCTGCTCATCTATCTTGTCCAGCACCGGATCGTCCTCGTGGAACTTCCGAGCAAACGGCGCATCGCTGGCAACCATCCTGTCCAAGTCATCCATCGTCAGGTAGTGTGGGTGCTGCTTCGGAGGGTTGTCCCATGCGATGTAATGCAGGTCATGGTTCACAGTCGTGTTCTTGAATTCATCGGCGTTGCATACCACAGTATGGAAGTATCCTTCAGGCGAGGAGATGAAATTGGAATAGTACATGAGCACTGTGCGAGGTAGGTTATCCCAGCCCCATATGCAGTACTCAACAAAGGGCCTAGACAGTGCCATCCAAGCAGAACCTGCAATGTTATGGGGTCATATAGGTGCCTCTATATCTAAAAGATCCAGAGATTCAAAATCAACACGTATTCCCTAGTAATGATTCAAACTAATAAAGCTAGCCTCATTCCATAAAAAATCTCAGAGATATTACTAGTCCTCCTGGTTTTAAAAGCAAGAATAAAATCCGTATAATTTCCTTGTCAGTGGTTGTGCTGGTAAAATTTGCTCCTCGGTAGTGATGAATGCTCGTTGCAGATGTCAGCTCAACATTTTTACATCCCCTGCTTATCTGTTTAAGCTGTCCGGACCTAGAGCATTTTTATCTGCATTATGGTAACTGTTTAAGAAATGGGAATCGATTAATTTCCTGCCTAGACAGAAGCTGAAAGTTCCGTTTTTGTGCGGGGTGGCTAAGCATGGATAAAGGATGTGAAGGGCACTGCATTAAGGAAAAGCTATATTTTTATTTTATGGCAAGTTCATTGGCACAGCTTCTGAATTTAGGAACTGACATAGATGCCTGGTAATCTGTTTAAGCTGTCTGGACCTAGAGTATTTATGACTGAGCTGTAGTAACTGCTTAAGAAACTGGAATCAATTAATTTCCTGCCTAGACAGAAGCAGAAAGCTCTTTTTTGGGGTGGCTAAGCATGGAAAATGGATATAAAAACTGAGCACAATATTATATTAAGGGAAAACTTGTTTTTTATGGAAAGATCATTGACACAGTTTCTGAACTTAGTAACTGACACATAAAACAAGGATAACCTTTCAAATTAATGACAGCTAACATATGCATCAGGTGAGTAATCTAGCTTGGAATGCCTTAGTTGGTTTCCAAAACAGGAGGCTATCTTTATGTTTATCTATAAATAAATGTGTTGCCATGCAAATGTTGTCTACTACAGGCAACAAACAAATAGAATCCCAAATGTTTGTTCCAGAAATCAGATAAAACAAAATAAGATAATATAGATGAAAAGGTAACTTTACCAAGGAGAATTTCAAGCAGCGATATTTATATTACACTATACAAACAAACAAGATAAAAAATAGCACATCTGTTGCAGTATTTTGTAGAAGACATAAGGTAAACTGCAAACTGAAATTTACCATACTAAAACTTAATTTGAGTTGGTGACAACCCAATCCCTGTACCCACTCACACTTGAAAATTTTGAACCGGTCACCACAACTAGAAATGTTAAGCTGTGTTTCAACATGTGGTGAAGATCCAAGAGTATGCAGTCTGAAGAAGGTTTCAACAACATAACTTTCAATTATATGAGGAAACCATTTAAGAAATTCTTACAGCTGTGACAAGGGCAGATAGAAAAATGTAGCCAAGCACAACAATTGCAAGATTAAGCTATGAGGTGCACAAACGTCAGATCGGGTGGAAACATACCAGTGAAGAGCTTGAATGCTGTGGGCACACTCCGCCTCTGCGGTATCCAGAACACGTCGCCCTTCTTCTTCATGTAGAGACCTGGATCAATGATGACTGGCTTCGCCCTCTGAAACCTATATGCCATCAGAAACAAGCAAAGCAGAGTAGAGATTGCCCTGAATCAGCACCACCCTTCAGTGATTGATGAGTGAAGAGAAAAATCATGAAGGAAGTAAGGAAGCACGTACGCCTTCCATCCAATGTCGCTGGTGTGGTCGATGAAGTTGAGATCGCGCGGCAGCTTGGAGAATACATGTATCAGATCTGCACCGGCAAGTTTGGAAGTGATTAGAAATGATGACTTGGATGATGACGAAGAAGAAAGGGAGGCACAGGCACTTACCATCCTGCGTGACTAGCGGATAATCGGAGGCGGAGAGGTTGATGAACCAATCCCAGTGGGAGCCGCCGTCGCCGGCGTGGCCCCACAAGAATGCGGCGGCGGCGTGGAGCGTGTTGGCGACCATGGTGGGGCCGCGGTACGTGACGAGGTTAGCACGGTCGACGACGCGCACGTTGGCCGCGGCGGCGATGGCGGGGTGGGAGGCGAGGTCGGCGGCGAGGTTGGTGCGGTCGGAGTCGGGCGCCTCGGCATCGAGGTGCAGGATGTACCGGTTCCTGGGGTGGTAGAGCGCGAGGAGGACGCGGCGGAGCGCGGAGGCGTCCCCCGCGGATCCAGAGATGAGGAAGGCGATGCGGGGCGGCGCGGCGGCGGGGGATGGCGGGGAAGGGGCGAGCTTGTGCTCTACGAAGAGCGCCGAGGAGGAGGGCGTGGAGGAGGTGGGGAAGGGCGATGGGAAGGTGGTGAGGGCGACGAGGAGGAGGAGCGAGAGCGCGGAGCCGACGGCCAGAGGCAGCAGCCAGCGGCGGTCCACGGCGGCGTGGAGGGAATGCGCGAGGGGCTTCATCGCCTCGCCGGCGGTGGATGCGGTGGGGGGCCCAGGTGGCGGCAGCTTGTGCCTGTGCCGGGCGGCGCTTTGCTTTGCTATCTTGCAGGGGTTTGGGTGGTTGACCTGTCCACGTTGGTTTGGTACTTGGGGAGGGTTAGTTTGGACTTTGGAGTCGCGCCATTCACTGGTTATACGAAATTAAATGAAAATAATTTTTATATAAAAAATGTATGTGTTGTTAAGATTTATATTTTTTTTTAATTTTAAATTTTTTATTTAAGATTGTTAAGATATTTAAAATCTAATTGTATATTTAGATATGAGAGTATTTTTTAACTTTTCATACCCACAGTTTGGAAAGGCACACACAAACAAACTCTCTAGATATATCTATCCTCCTAAAACACAAGGGGTTTTGTCACAGGTAGCTAAAGCCAAATTAAGGATATGCGTTACTTGTGACTACATGAAACGTCATTAATTACGTATATCTAAGATGGTATTACTCAATACTAGCATAAGAGCATCTCCAAGAGTTGCTAAATGTGGTTGGCATCCTTGATAATTTGGCAAAACAACAAATTCCCTCCTGGCTCGAAAAGGAGCAAATTCGATCGGTGCACGAAACGTCATCATTTACGTATACCCCTGAACAACTCCCACAGGATATCTGTGACTAGCTACAAACAAAGTTGTCCGGATTAAGCGAGTGTCCGGTTGCATTGCCATTTGCCAGCCACCTAATGCATTCTTTCACCACCCAAAAGAAGAAGAAAAAAAAAACCTTACAGATCATGCAACGCGGCACAAGTGTTGTGCAGCATGCAGCGAAGAAACCGGTCCAAGTGTTGTCATCATCATCTGCTAACTGAAGCCTCATCTCGTATGCATGAAGGCATCAGATGACACATTGGCAACATGCATGATTACATGACGTCTTCCTCCTGTGATCATGGAATGTCGGACATCAGACGATGATCAGCAAGGTGCAGCAGATGAATGTACAGATGCACCAGAAGATCACTCTCTGTGTGATCATGGAATAAAGTGAAATGATACATGAACAAAAGTTTCCCCAGCTCAGCTCCTCTGTTTTCCTTGCAAACAACTGAATGTATAGTACATATTTACCAAGACCCAGCCAACAGCAAACTCAGGCTATATTCTATATGACAAACATCGGATCCCTAAACTGACTGACAGTCTTATTGTGATCTCTTCGTAATAACATATGCACCTTATCAGTACTGGTCATTTATCCTTTGCACATGATGACTGAATGAGCAGCAGGATGAGATCCTATCTTACCAAAACCAAAACATAATGGCAGACAACAAAAGCATCCCCATTCCCATCTGGTTGTTCGACGCCTTGGATGAAGGACCAGGAGGCGCTGCCCCATTGCCCGTCTCAGGTCTCTCTGTCGGGCAAGTATAGCTGCAGAGGCTGGGCCTCACAACTCGGTACACGCCTTTGCTCGCCAACACATAGATGTCCTTGTTGTTGTCTTCACCAAACGAATATATGTAGCCAAGTGAGGGGAGAGGGCTCCCAGCAGCAGTGTCACAGGGTATTGGGGAGTTCTTGGAGCAGCTGAAGGGGATCAGAGTCGAGGTGTAGTTCCCACTGCTCTCAGGGGTCTCTGTGCCGGTCCACATGGCCGAAGCATACAGGTCAGCATACAAATACCTGAAAACAGATACATACATCTCGATCATGAGTTAATTTTCATTTCAAGAATCCGTCTGTACAAAAAGAAACTCCGAATGAAAACAATGGATGCATTGAGCAAATGATGATGATGATGATGATGATGATGATGATACCTTCCATACAAGCAGGGATCAGTGGACCCTCTATAGGCATAACCTCCCATGATTGATGCCGACCCAATTTTCTTATTGACATCGGAATGACTGTATCCCATGATGGGAGGAATGGCGTTTATGGAGCTGAGTGAGGTGTTCCCTCCAGGTGCCCACTCTGGATGATAAACAAGTGGACCCTCAAGCGCACGCCATCCATAGTTTCCGCCTTTGGAGATCAAATCTACTTCTTCATATTTATCCTACACGGTTAAGGTCGTCCATACACAAATGAAGTTGTTTACATACAAAGTATACATATTCAGTTCGTCAACAATGACTAGAAGCAATGAGTCCTTAACCCCAATAACATAAGGTAAACTAATCAAGCAAGTCAAAGTTAGTAGCATGGATTACTGAGGCTCTTGAATGGTACCTGCCCAACATCTCCACAGTAGAAGTAGGAAGGCCTCTCGGAATCAAAGCTGCATCTCCAAGGATTTCTAAGACCCAATGCCCAAATTTCTGGTTCTAACTCGCTATCATCAGAATACGGGTTATCTTTTGGAATAGAGTAATTGCCCCACAAACTTGTGTTACTAATTTCACTAGCTCCTGAAAAGAAAAAAAAAACAAGACTCGGATCATGTTGTGTTCACTCAGAAAAAAAGAAGAAATTTTAGTCTATCTGACAGCTATATGTGTTGGCAGAAGAAACCAGCTAACCCATACTCATCTAGACTAATTTTGAATTGCAGACATCAATTTGATAAGACACAAGTGCTTGCAAGATTCATAGCCGTGGCCCAACAATTAATTCATCATAAAAATGATAGCTAACAATGCTGCTTGTACGAAGATCCCAGTCTCATGTAGTCATCTTCTGGGATCTTTGACTAACATGATAACTAATAGTACTGCCAATGCGTCCAACAACTTGCTAACTTATTAGTAGCTACCACGGGCCCAACCAAATCAATGGAATAGCCTAACTCAAAGGTTCTGGTTGGAGGAGCGATAGGTGTGTCTATGGTCGGTGGGCTCACGTCGCCTCCCATCGCCTCCGAAATTGAGGAGATTATGACCCCAAATAGAGGAGTGCTAATTCCTTTTTGGTAGTTCTTTTTCAGTGAAGGGTAAATGGGTAATTGCATAATTACAAAAAAATGTTTTTAGTAGTATAGTTAGGGTGTATGATTCAAGTAGTATAGTTAGATGAAAACCATCTTCTTCATTTTCTAATGAAAACTTCTCTAGAGTTTCTCTCGCTGCCGTCCACCAGTCCGTGCTACAGGAGCCACTACTGCCGGTGGGAGGGGACTACGCAATGATGATATTGCCCTTACATGAATAAAATCAACAAAAAAGGTTATTTTGAGGAGGCGATGAGAAGTGATTGCAACAATTGTAAAAGGTCACTACTAACTAAGATGAAAAGCAAGACCAATTTATGGAGATGTAAACACGGAAATCAAATGGACTAGAGGAAAATAATAAAAGATGAAAATTTAATTCGAGCAAATCAACAAAAAAATAACAAAGAATTTCACTATTAACAAGTCAGCAAATGACATAAAGACTCAAAAGACTTACTCGGTGCACTGTCAACGTCAAGCCTCATAATTTTGCCCAAAAGTGACTTTTTGTTCTGAGCGAAATTAAAAGGATCTCCCTTTCCTCCATCGCCCATCATGAGGTAGAGGTACCCATCGGTAGGACCAAAAAGTACCTGACCTCCATGTTGATTTGTGTAAGGTAGCCCCATTGTGAAAATCCTTGTGACCTCAGATGGATCAGCAGAAGTTGCCTGCCAAAAACATTTCAACAAGAATGTGAGCAGTGAGCAGGTTAGGTTCAGGGAACATCAAAACAGTGATTGGAAGAGTACGTTCAGAGGAGCAAACCTCAGAAACATTTGCTGAGGAGCCTTTGGCTGAATATTCTGATACTACAACTTGATACTGGCACGGTTGAGCACCATTATCAGTACCAAGCTCTGAAGGATCACAGCCCACATCAGAATTGCAGGAGCACCTTCCAGTGCAGCTGGGTGACTTTGTCCTATCACAGTTGTAAGAGGCAAAGAAGCGGCCATTGGTAGAAAATTTGGGATGGAACGCCATGCCCATGAGTCCAAACGCCGAATCGAAGTGCACCTGATCAGTCAGATCGACAAATGGGCTTGCTTCTTCGAATTGCAGAGTGCCCCCAGATCCTTGCTCGGGGACAGTGGCCAACCAAATCTTCCCAGGTTGGCTGCCAAGGAAGATCCTATTGGAGCCATCAGGGTGAGGAGCCATGTTAAGGTAGGACCTGTTATCGATCCTCTCGAGGCATATCCCTTTAGGGGAGGGTGAAGGCTGGGTGGCGTTGAATGAGACCGTGTCGCCACTGAAGCATACAGACTGGTCATCAGGTGAACCGCCAAAGGAGCTGCAGAAGTCACTTTGGGACTGCCATGCATCAGTAAGCTTGGACGGTGAACTAGGAGGCGGTGCGGTGCCTTGCAGGGGAGGTTGGAAGGGAGAGTTCGTTATGCTGACATCCTTGCAAGTATCCCACACAAGTTTGCAGTAGTCCTGAGTGGTAGTTTTCTTGGACTGAGCAGAAGTTGCCGACACCGTGGAGTTGCAGAGGAAAGGAATCGTCCGAATCTTTGGCCCGGCATTGAACAAGTCAGCAGAGTATGGACTGCATTTCTGGAAGCGGAGTTGTTGAATTCAGTGAACTGTCATGTAAATAAACTTTTTTTTCTTTGAGTGAGACATCTAAATTGACATGTAAATACACTTGCTTTTTCTGAGTGAGACATCTACATTTCAGTCAGTTCAGAGGCAAATTCAGTCACTTGGAAAGATGTTATGCTACTACTTAGAAATTAGAATATACGCAGAGTACTCTCAAATATTGTTTCTCTTTTTGTTTGGTCTGAATTTGAAGAAATATTTAGACTGGACATTAAGTTTACAGCAATCATTGTGATGCCAGCAAAGCGAACATGTTTAGCTGTGAATTTTTTATTTTTTTTTTGTGAAGTGCATCTAGCATTTTTTTGCCCCCACAGTACTCTAGTGATTGTGACTAATTGAGTATCAGGAAAAGCAAAAGTTTCAATCTTCCTGTACATAAGTGGAGTGCAGGTGAAGATAACAGTAAGACTCAGCAGCAGAATGGAGCAAATTGGCAAATCCATCTGAACTGAAACCCTGCCCGGCTGCCCCCAAAACGAGTACTCCTAGAATGCATCAAGCCCAGGCAAGCAAACCGTCGAGCAGGTGAGGAGCGGTTTTTTATATATAGTAAATAAAAAAAAAGGGAAGAGCAAAGTTTGCAGAGGCCAAGTGATGGCACATGGCAGGGATGGATGATGCTTACAGCGCAGAGAATTGACTTGACGACGGCGGCGCAGGCAGCGTCGGAGATGGCCATGGCGTCGAACTGCTTGCTGAGCGCGGCATCGGCTGTGGCGTCACAGCAGCTGCTGTTCCCGCTGGGGGAGGCGCAAAACTTGAGCGTGGTGTTGAGCAGCACCGGCGCCCCTGGAAGGAGAAAGATCGAGCAGCAGGCAGCAGCAAGTTAGTTGAACATGCAGCGCCGGTCGCCGGTTGGCAAAGTGAAGTGAAGGGTGGGTGCAGAACCAGAACTGACTTGAGTCGGTGCATAACGGGAAGGCGAAAGAGGCAGGGAGAAGGAAGCTGAGGGTCAGCAGGAGCCGCCACCGCAGCATCTTCATCTGTGGAGCCTGCTCTGCTGAATCGCCGACGAAAATGGAGCCAACTGAAATCTTGCGGATCTAGTAGTTGTAGTACACAGACGCAGACGCAGTGCAGTGAGGCAGGGTGGAAGAGGGAGTGACGATGACAGGCTCCAGCGTCGTCCACTTCGTACTACTACTACTAGTACACAAGAGAAAGGTATGCAAGCATTGGGCGGGCGGCGGAGAGGAGAGAGTGGGATTGGGATTATTATTGGATAGACACCACACGACACGACAGGGACGAGGGAGTCGTACTCGTAGTACAACGGAAGAAGAAGAAGAAGGTCGACAGAGAGAGTCAACTTGTTGGTGTTTGAGTGGGTGGGTTGGTGCCGTGGCTACTGCCAGTGCCAGAGGTAGGAGGAGATGGTTGGGGAGTGGAGCGCTACTATATAATAAATAAAATAAAATAAATCTCCCGTATCTTCTTCCTCAATTGCACAGTTGCACGTGTAACAGTGTAAGCAGTTTTTTACCCTCTCTTTTTTTTCCCCCAGATTGTGGTACACACACGTACGTAGACATAGAAGAAGCTCACTAGCTCGCTGCTCCATGCGCCAGTACCCGGTATACTCATCTCCAAAATACTGAGCTGACAGATTTTAAAATTGACAAAGTTATCATTATCACTATATAGGAGTATACAGCAGTGTCACTCGTGTAGTACTAGGCGCCATACACACAATCCGTACAAAATTGTTCAAAAAAGTTGTGACAGTGAGTGAAGGCTACGCCCCGCCATTGACAAAACCGTAAACGAAAGGCATAGAATTTAAGGTGACCCGGCCGGACTGCAACATTATTAATAGATTAGTACAGTATTTGCGAGTGGTTCTGGTGGTTAGCCATGCATACTCCAAGTCTACATTTCATCTTCCTATGTCGACTTCAGGATATAGTGATGGCTTTGCTTTTACAATCATTTTTATTTTGTTGTAGCACTATGCTTCATAGTACACTCACCTATTGTTTCCGTTTTCCTTTATATATAAGGCGCATCTTGACATAATTTGATACCATTTATCTATTTTATATTATATTATTTATATGTTTGTAAACTTATTATGACAGTTGGGTAACATTTATCTGATCGCAAATCTAATTGAATAAAGTCTGCATTATATATGATAGTTCAATATAGTGCGCCTCAAGGAATATATTGAAGCTAGCTAGCTAGTCATTTGAGTACGAGTATATGACTTGACATAATTGTGCTACTAGTATTTATAGCTACTCATTATTTTAGTTCTCATTACCCCCTTTATTATCCTCTTGTAAACCTCCTCCAGTGTTGTTCCCCTAATAGAAAAGATATGCATGGTAGCTTAGCTCTTTTGAAAGCGCTCATACACCCATGGAGAAAAGACTTTCGATTCACACCTCTAGTCTCGGCTCTTTTGGTAAACCGAGACTAATATAAGCATCAATTCCTAATCTAATTAAATTTCACAAGCACCAAAGAATCTTTCGTCTCGATTGTTAAAAGCAGCATTAAAAGTCATACTTTAGTATCAGTTGTTGTCACTGTCACGAACCGAGACTCAAGGGTGACTTTTTAATCCTGATTGTCATTATGAACGGGTACTAAATGTCTCCTACGTGAGATTAAATGTCATCCACGGGTGAATTCAAAAGGAGAACGCCTGGAACTCTGTCACATGTGTTATGCACTTGAGTTGATAAGAAAGCTATGAGTGAGGCTAGAGGTTCTGTGTTCGAGTCTCATACACCGCAAGAGAGATCTCTCGAATTTAAATTATTTTTTCCCTCAGAACTAGAGCACATTTCTAATCGAAAATAAAGCTCACGGATTTACTAGTGATAAGAATGTATGCATGTATTTTTCACATACATGCATGTATATAAAATCTTATGTTTATTTTGCTGCTTGCCGCATTTCGCACCTCTATCTTCTATATCACAATAAGCACGTCTGCACGTAAACATTTTAGGGTTAAGGTTCTCCCGATCTCTTTATATGGATCGGATCAGTAAGCGACCGATTTCGGTGATACTATATACGTTGATTGATCGTCGACAGATAGAGACAGAGAGACACATGTGCAGGCACATGCATCCATGGCTCCATGCTACCATCCCCATTATATATTGACTTGGGTGCATGCGCGCATTGCATGATCTATCGAATCGAATGGCCAAGCCCAACCACACCCAATCCACATCTTGCATGTCGTCATGTCAACGCAACGGCCAACCGCATATGTAATGTCTGCAGCGCGCTCAGCTGACTGCCTCGCTCATCACAACTCAACATCAGTCAACACTACAGCGGGGCGTCGCCGAGTGCCCCTTAGCACTCGGCGAAGGGACGCCGGCAAATCGGAAGCCGGCGTCGCCGAGTGCCAGATCTCGGACCGACAACTCGGCAACGATTTAACGCCGTCCGCCGTCCGCCGGCAGCATACGCCATCTTCTTTTTTTTTCCACTCGGCAAAGAAATTGGAATTTTTTTTTGAAAAAAATTCTTTGCCAAGTGTCTGGCAGCACAGCACTCGGCAACGAAATTGTTTTTCTTTTTTTAAAAAAAAATCTTTGCCGAGTGCCACAAAACAGGCACTCGGCAAAGAATATTTGTTTGATTTTTTAAGAAAAATCTAAAGCATGTACGGCACCATGGAAAGCAACACACACTTACAGAAAGCATGTACGACACCATGAAAAAATCTAAAGCATGTACGGCACCATGTAATATATATATATATATATATGTGTCAGGTAACAATTACAGAAATAATCAATAGATTACAATCACACTTACAACTCCACTGTATTGTACTGTTTTTAGCAAAATAAAGCTTCCATATAACATCCTAGAAAGCAAGTCTTACTTTGGCATTGCTCCTAGAAAAAAATAAGGGTACAAGTCTTAATTCCTAACCAAGATGAAACTGAAACCTCAAGACTGACAGTTCAGTGAAGTGTACAAACGCTACAATTAAGTGGAAAGAAAACAAACAAAAGCACTCCATGTAAGAACTTAATAAACAATCATAAATTTGTAGCTAAATAAACATTCAGATGCATATCTTAATTGTGTTTCAGCTAGGGAAATACAAAGTCATTGGTGTTGTTGTCCTGTACGTACCAAGGGGGGAGTGTCACCAAGATAGCACATAACTGAAGTAGAAAGGGGTGTGAGGTGTTTCGGATGAGAACACATAACTGTGTTAAAAGACTGAACCATGTCCATATAGAGAGGTAGCTAAAAAAATATGCATATAAGTAGCTAGTGTGGAGGCATACCATCCAACACATCGTAAATATAAATAAGCTCACTGTAAATATGTAGATCAGATCAATTAGACATAAGCAAACTAACTCAAGTACAGGAACACATAAACATTACTATTGCACTATATATACACTATAAAATTCAGATTCCGAACGACAATGAAGTAATCAAAGCTCATCTTAGGACAAAACAGCATAAGAACAGAGATGAAGAAATAGCCTCATTAGGTAGAGGTAGATGCTTTAGTAGCACTGAAGGCAGCAACTATATTATAGAAAGAAGGCCCAGTGCATCGCGGAGAGGAGGTCAATCATGCAGAAAAAAGAACGGCAACTAGCACCATGCATCGCGTCACAAACAAAGATAGTACAAACATGTATCGTCTCTATTAGTCATCATTCTTGATTAAACCACATGCACCTCTCTGCACAGGGGATTCGATGCTCGGCACACGGCACATCGAATCGGTTCGCGTCACCATCACCCTGCCCTCTCGGTCACCCGCCGTGAAATACAGTAGCCGGCAATTGGGCCAGCCAGCTGCTACCGCCAGAATAGGGTGCCGAACCAGAGGCCCGCCGCGCTGCCGTTTTCGGCACATCCCTCCCCACCGTTTTCGGCACATCCCTCCCCTCCGGCTCTGCATTATTTGTGTTTGCTAATGCTACTAATTGCTTGGCTCCAGCTCCAGGTTTCAGCTAGAGCTAGGCAACCAAATTGGCCAAAGAATTGAAAGGGACGTGTGGGGGGTATGAACAAGCTAGCCAAGGTCGCTGCTACAAGATTCTTTAATTCCGTGTGGCCATTATTTGGGCTGTGGTGAACTATGTTATGAGAGGTCACAACCAAAAATCTAACACACATGTTATGAGAGGTGAACTATTTGCAGCAGTTCAATAATCTAACAAACTTTTATAAATACTGTCACAACCAAAAAAAGATAGGTGAACTCAGTAGCAGTGTCATTTGTATTTTTTTCTAACAAGTGAAACAACTCAAGTTTCTGAACTTCTTAGTCTGCTAATGCTTATCTAACATATTTCAGACTACTACATTGACAAAAGCTACCATTTCCTGAAGCAAAAGATCCGAAGAAGTGGATTGTGCATGCATGCAGCAACTATTTTACACATCTCTTAGAACAGAAACTCCAAAACTATAGATGTACTCTGAACTGAACATATGACCTATTTTAGACAGAATGCAGGATTCAGTGTCTACTGTCATCACTATGACATTGTGATCTGGTGAGCATGTGTCATGCATCAACTGTTAGCGAATAACAGAGAACCAAAACTGAATTCCATTTGCATTAGTGGATCGACTTGCAACACATTGTAAGTTGAGCTCTTGTAAGTTCTCACAGCCCAACAGATATATATGCTAAAAAAGAAATTTCAAAGAATGAAATTGGATTCACTACCTCCATCCCCGTCCGCCGAGCCTGCAGCAGCCCGCGCCGTCCGTCGTGGAGCCAGCGGCGGCCCGCGCCATCCGCTGCTGCACCGTCCGTCGCGGAGCCAGCACCCTCCACCGTGGCGTCGTCCATCCCGCCGCGGAGCCCGCAGCAGCACGCGCCTTCCAGCGCAGCGCCGTCCGTCGCGGAGCCGGCGGGCCACGCCATCCGCTGCTGAGCCGTCCATCGCGGAGCCAGCAGCGGGCCGCGCCATCCGCCGGAGGGGGCGCGTCCACGGGTGCTTCCGCGACGCTGCTCGCGCGCGGGGGAGGGGGCGGGGCCGGGCAGCCGCGGCTGCGGGAAGGGCGGAGCGGCGCGGCCCATGGGGCAGGCGCGTGCGGCGGCGCGCGGGCGAGTCGGGGGAGGCGGCTAGGGTTGAGGGGCGCGTGTGTCTGGTGGGCTGGGCAGGGGTGGGGGTGGGGGTGGGGGCGGCGGCGGGGTTGGGAGCGGGCGCTGGCTTGCCGGCGGACAGGGTTGGGGCGCGGCGGCGGCGCGCGCGTGAGGGCGAGTGGGAGAGACGAGAGTGAGGGCGTGGGGGCGTGGTGGGCCGGCCGGTTGGCCCATATTGGGGAGGGGCGGGCGGGGGGACCTAAATTTTCTTTCCTGAGTGTTATGTTATTAGGCACTCGGTAAAGAATTTTTTTATTTTAATAAATAATTTCTTTTCTGGGTGCCCTGGAAACTAATATTTTTTTTTTAATTTCAGCCTAATTTTTTTGTGCAGCCTTATGACAATATTTAAAAGTACATTTTCAAATTTGGGGAAATTTTGACTTTTTTTGCTATATTTAGTTCATTTTTTTATTTTCATTGTATTTTTCGAATATTTCAAATTTGAATTGTAGGTACATGAAATAATGGTATTCGGTTGTCCAAAAAATGATATTCATGATATTCGGTGTATGTTGAAGCTGTATCCAGGAACCCACCTGAAATTTCAAACATCTTGTAGAGGTAACATGACTAGGTAATTGCGGAAAAAATGTTTTTAAATTATATAAAATACGAACGAAGTCCGAAAATCTCGAAACTTGTCTGGGCGTCATTTTATCGCATGTGGAGACTGTGGTAAAAAATTGAGATTGTTTCGAGTAAGTTGCAGCGTCAAATACCTAAAACCTAGACATGTAAGTCTTCATCCGCATGTTATCACATCGGCATATGTCTAGGTTTCAAGCATCCGACATCGCAACTTACTCGAAACAATTTCAATTTTTAACCATAGCCTCCACATGTAATAACATGACATTCAGACAAGTTTCGTGATTTTTGGACTTCGTTCGGATTTTATATAATTTTAAAACACTTTATCCGCAATTACCTCGCCATGTTACCTCTACAAGATGCTCGATATTTCATGTGGGTTCCTGGATACGGCCTCAACATACACCAAGTATCACGACTATCATTTTTTGAACGATGAAATTCCATTATTCCATGTACCTGTAGTTCAAATTTGAAATATTCGAAAATATACAAAGAAAAGAAAAAAATAAACTATATATAGCAAAAAAATTCAAACTTGTCTCAAATCTGAACAATGAGTTTTAAATAATGTGGTAAGTCCTAAAAAAAATTGGGCCAAGAAATCCCCAAAAAAAATCTTCGCCGAGTGCCGTGGACGACACTCGACAAAGGAGGCTCGTTGCCGAGTGCATTTTCCTGGCACTCGGCAAAGGCTGCTCATCGGCGAGTGTTTTACCTTTGCGCTCGGCAATTTTTTTAAAAAAGTTTGACGGCGCGGTTGGTTCGACCGTTACGTCGTGCCTTTTTTTGCCGAGCGTAATTCTTCACCAAGTGCTACACTCGACAAAGGGTGGCGTCGCCGAGTGCCTCTCGTTGCCGAGTGCTGAGACTTCCGCGGCACTCGGCGAAGAATTTTTCGCCGAGTGTTTCTTCATCGCCGAGTGCCTTGACCGCGGCACTCGACAAAGGGAGTTCGTTGCCGAGTGCCTGATTTTCGGCAACATTTCTCCCGTAGTGCAAAGAACAGCAGCTAGCCACTCCTTGCTATGCTTGCGGACCCACAGCTGCATGCCGGCCGGCCGGAGCTTGCTACACTAGCTAGTATACTAGCCTTAGCCTTTTTTTTTTCTTTTATAACAATGACACCCACAACACATATAACATATTTGGATATATGGCGGTAACGTTCTCTTTACATTCATGAAGTCAGCATTGACGTCTCAATGTCAATAGAAGAAACATCGCCAAATCCAAAACAACTGAAAACGTAACGTCATTAAATTCTAAATAAATTCAGAAAAATACGATTATGTATTCATACCAAATCGAGGACATAAATCTGAATAAGCAGGTTTTACCACATTAAACCCAACCACCTAGAACCCAACTAACTCATCTATCATCGTCAGTTGGCACTAGCCTTAGCCTTTAACGACGCAGACGCAGGATAAGATTATCAGTTTGGCCCATATGGCTCAACTATATATACATATATATTGGCAAAGTTTATTTCTTGTCATTGTCATGGATCACACTGCAGCTACAGGACAGCACGGGCCGCCCAAACGCTCGTCTGTTTCTTCTTCTGTGGGGTGGGACGGGTCGTGAAAGCGTCTGTAATAGTAAAAAAATGTATGGTAATATTGTCTCTATGCACATCTCTAATAATTAATATAATAGTGTAGCTATGATATAATGATCCAGCTTCGGGTCGTAAGAAGTCTAGGATTCGAACTATGATTAATAATTAGCATGCATCCTGTTACCCAGCAATGCAATAATCGAGCCATGTCTCCCCACCGTACCGGATAGAACCATGCATGACTAGCTATTTTAGTTGATCAAATCACCTTGACATGATTTTTCTTTTTTATTATTTCTCCCAAGTCCAAGTTAGGTTTTAGTTTTTATTTTGTGTCAGATAATAAAGGACATCATATTTTTTATGTTATATAAAAGTATATTATAAAATTTCCATCATTACGTTTCATACAACTTTATATCTATAGTTTTAGTTTGTTATTTGATTTACTAACCTATCAAAATAATGATCGAAAACTCTAAAAGATGTATTTTTTTAGCATAAAGCATGATCTCCTATATATTACCTTGTAAATATTTAAAAATAAAAATCAACTTTTATAAAGTACACACCACACCGGCCTCACTTCTCTTGATGGTGGTTGTTTGCTATATATATATATATATATATATATTTTTTTTTTTTGGCCACCACACAATGTTGTATAGGTTGGTTTCAGGCCTCGTAATTTCTAGGACGGCCGGGCACTGTTATTAGGATGGAGCAGGGAGGGCTTTATTGAAATGAGCATGGGCCGACTAGGAAGCCCAAGCAAGCCGAACCAGGGACTGGGCCTTAATCATTGGGTCTTCCTTCACTCTAGTCCATGTTTGTCCACGTCTGCTGCTGAGCTGGTGTGGCTCGCTCGAACCTGCAGGCCCGCCCCAGCTGGGCTCCGCGCGTGCAAAATGCCTGTCTCTGCAGGAAGGAACGTGGAAATCGTACGTGTGTTCACTGATCCAATCCAGGTGCGGTTCCACTGGTGGGGACTCGGGACTAGTACTGGGGACGTGAGCCGAGTGCGCGTGCAGGCAGTAGCGAGGAAGCAGCAGCGCATGCGGCGTCGGCGTCGCATCTGCTGCTTGCATGCGCGTCACAACGGAGGACGCGGATGCTGCTGCTGCTGCTGCCGTGCACCGTACTACTCGCTCTGTCATCTATAGAGGCGTTGTCGCTTCCCAAAAAATTAACAAATTTTAACTTTAACCAACTATATTTAATAAAATATTAATATTTATGATACGTAATTAATATTATTATATAGATCTTTAAATATACTTTAATAATAAACTTATTTAGAGATATAAATGTTACACATATTTTCTATAAACTTAGTCAAAGTTAAAAAAAATTGACCAACACGCTTTCCATAATGACTCTTTTTCTGAGACAGAATATTACGTTTTGAGTCGAGTGTGACCTGACTTGACGTACTGGGACGACCAGGAGTAGGAAACTTAATCGCCAAGCACCTTCATTATTATTCTCGCAATATATGTAGTACTATTCTACTATAATATCTTTTTTTAACGATTCCTAATTAAGCACAAGAATATGCATTATACATCAAAAAAGTTGGTGTGTACACTTGTGTTCTGCTGTCAATGCTCGTCTTTGGCGTACACACTACATACAGTGTTTCATCAGAAACTGACGACGCGGTTTTTACTTTATAATAATAACTTTACTTTGCCACCAAACAAAATCTGCGCGTGGCGTGTTGCTGCTCATCGATCGTGCTCAAATTATATATATAATAAATTAATTAAAGCAGGAATTATTCGCGACAGCCGACAGCGATACCGATAGGGGCGAGGCGAGCGATGCAGTGGAAGTGGAGTCGAATCTATATATACACTGCTCACCTGTGATGATTTTGCATACCACCTCCGCCCCTCCACCTCTATCTCCGATCGAGCACCACCGAACCTGTGCTAGCTTAACCCCGTGTGGATGGCGATGGCGATGGTCGGCGGCGACGCCGACGTCGTCCCCGGCTTCTCATCGTACGGCTGGGCCGGGCTCTGGTCGACTCTGGCGAGCCTTCTCTTCCTCTGGTCCATGGTGCAGGACCACCTCCCGTTCCAGCTGCAGGACCACCTATCCACGCTAGCACGCCGAGCGCTCGCCGCCGTCTCCCCCTACGTGACCATCACCATCGACGAGCACGCCGCGGACTCCTTCGGCCGCAGCGAGGCGTACCTCGCGTCGGAGGCGTACATAGGCGCCACCTGCGCCGACCGCGCCGCAAGGCTCCGCGCCGAGCTCCCGAGCGGCACGGACCGCGTCAGCCTCGCCGTCGACGACCACGTCGAGGTCGCCGACGCCTTCCGCGGCGCCACCATCTGGTGGCGCAAGACGCGGACGCTCTGCCGCACCAACGTCATCTCCTGGAGCACGCGCGACGCGGAGCGCCGCGCATACTGCCTCACCTTCCACCGCCGCCACCGCAAGCTCGTCGAGGACGCCTACCTGCCGCACGTCCTCGCCGAGGGACGCGCCGTCACCGTCCGGAACCGCCAGCGCCGTCTCTTCACCAACAACGCCGGTGGAGGTGGCGGTGGTCCGGACTGGAGCGGCGGCGGCGACGACGGGCCACGCGCCTGGTCTCACGTCAAGCTGGAGCACCCTTCCACGTTCGCCACGCTCGCCATGGACCCGGACAGGAAGCGGGAGATCCTCGACGACCTCGACATGTTCCGTGACGGCAGGGACTACTACGCGTCCGTCGGCAAGGCGTGGAAGCGTGGGTACCTGCTGTTCGGCCCGCCTGGCACCGGCAAGTCCACCATGATCGCCGCCATGGCTAACTACCTCGACTACGACATCTACGACCTCGAGCTCACGGCGGTGAAGAGCAACACGGAGCTCAGGAGCCTCTTTATCGAGACCAAGAGCAAGTCCATCATCGTCATCGAGGACATCGACTGCTCCATCGACCTCACCGGCAAGCGACGCAACAACAGCAACAAGAAGAAGAAGAAGAAGAACAAGAACAAGATGAAGAAGGACGACGACGACGACGACACTAACAAGGTGACTCTTTCGGGTCTCCTCAACTTCATCGACGGGCTGTGGTCGGCGTGCGGCGGCGAGCGCATCATCGTCTTCACCACAAACCACAAGAAGAAGCTGGACCCGGCGCTCATCCGGCGGGGCAGGATGGACATGCACATTGAGATGTCCTACTGCTGCTTCCAGGGATTCAAGGTGCTAGCCAAAAACTACCTGGGCGTGCACGTGCAGGACGACCACGAGGAGCTGTTCGCCGACATCCGGCGGCTTCTGGAGGAGGTGGACATGACCCCAGCGGACGTGGCGGAGAACCTGATGCCCAGGTCCAAGACCAAGGACGTCCACGCCTGCCTTAGGAGGCTTGTGAAAGCGCTCGAGGACGCCAAGGAGGCGGCATTGTTGGCCAAAGCCAAAAAAGTAGCAGCCGGGAACAAGGACGAGGAGGGAGCCGATGATGAAGACGACGAAAGCGACAGCGACGGCGATGGCAGCGTCACCAGCAGTGATCACGACGACTCCGACGGAGAGGAGAAGAGTACCAAAAAGAAGAAAGATCGATAATCATAAAAAATTCCTGTACTGTACTGTACTTTACTGTAACGACTGCGTTGTCACTGACATGCATGTATAGTTTTCAAGCTTCAGATCGATTTCATTTAAGTACCTGGCTAGTTTTGAGATCAGCATAACGGTTGTGCACATTTTATCTTCAGCGAATAAGGACCAGTCAGTATGCTAATTGCTAATAACAAGCATCTTTTCTGCTTGACTGCCTCCAAGTTCAGAGTTTGGCTGCAGAGGCACGCACACCCTTCTTCGCTGAAATTTCTTCTAGGTAGCATAGCATGATGGATGATGGTCCCAAAATTTAGCTTGATGGATGCTCCCTAGCTATACTTATTGGGGTCAGGTGTTTGCATGATGTAAACAACTAACATCAGTGTCGTCCTGCAAGCTCAGGGCAGGGTAACCTGCACTGCATGGAGGCTCTCCAAGGTTAGTTAGCTTTCTATCTGTAACCTGTTTCAGACTAGCTAGGCAGCATTATATTTGGGAAAACTTGAGGTTGTTGTCCACTGGGATCTCAGAAAAATTGATAATACATGCATACAGTCCTGCTCCCAGTTGTTGTGTTGTTCCCATAAGAAGCAATCTCTGAATTTTTCATTTTCTTTGTTGCAGCCACCAAATCTTGAATGGCATAGGTGCATGTGCATTCAGTGTTAATTAGAGCGTGGCTGGGGGTCTGACAATCTCGAACAACTTGATGTGATCTCCGAGAACATTGATGCTCCAAGAATATATATAGGGGGCATAACCCGGCTTGGGCACCGGTGGTGGCAACGGTATTGGGATGTAGCGAAGACGACGACTATGGCTGTCCAGGTCCAGGAGAAGAAGGTCACATATAAGGAAGGAATGCCCCGCTAGAGGTCGACCCAGGCCACTGAACCGGACTCATCTACTATGGTAAGGACAGTGGGTGGATATGTGTGAGCACGGGATTCCTTGCTTAGGAAGAAGAACAGTACGAACAGAGGATACGGGAACTGAAGGTAGCTTTACTGAATTGAATGTACTTTCTTTAATTGAATACAGAGGAATGCTTAATGTAATGAACTTAACAGTTTACATTCCCGTCTGTCTCTCATCTCGCAGACTTACGTTCTTATACGCCTTCCATTCTGGGCCAGCAATCCTCACGTTGGGCCGTCGTCCTCTAGCGGACCGGGCCTGCTTACTTGTCGTTGCTTCAGCAGAGTGTTCCTTCAGAGGAGTTGTTTGTTTTTTTTTTTTTGGAAAAGTGATCGTTCTATTAATTTGTAGCTGATTATGTATTATATATGGTAGTTTCTAGTATTCAACTCTGAGTACTCAAATTATTCCCGAATGAGAGCATGTAATAAAGATGTAGCAGAACAAGTATTATTTCAATTTACAAGCTGGGCTATGCGTACCTGGTTAGGGTTGTTGAACTTGTTGCACCAGGGTTAGTTAATCAAGCCTGTTTTTTTCGCTATATTACTATATTTGATGGACTATTATTTCATATATGTGATAATATTTATATGTAAGTGGGTAAAATCACTCAATCTATTATTTTATGCGTGGTATGGCTAAGCTACCATAAAAACATTGATAGCAATTTGAACAAAGAAACTAACTCTTTAAGGGTACGTTTGGTACAGCTCAGCTTCACTAGTGAAGCTGTTTTTTTAGAAAATAGCTTCATGAGCAACTCTCTAGGTAAAGCTAAGTTATTTTAAAAAAAGTGTTCGATAAAACAGCTTCACCAACAATTTATGCATGGATATGAGAGAGAAAAGAGGGAGAGAGCTGTGATAAGCTACTATTTTCAGCTTCATCTCACTTTATATCTTTGTGAGAGGGGAAGAAAAACAGCTTCATGGGTAAAGCTGTTTTGGAAAGAGGTGTTTGACAAAAAAACAGCTTATAACAGCTTTGAAGCTGTTATAATCTATATCAAACAGGCCCTAATTATTTACATAAAACTCTAGAGAAATCTATATCTACATTTATAGAAATAAAATTATGCTAAAACATGTGATGTTGTTTGTTTATAGTGCTGTTCTAGTTGTGCCGAGTTCAAACATGGTTATGGCATTTTTCTGATTTTTTATTTGATTCATTATAATTTTTACAAAATTTTAGCCGGTTTAGATAAATAATAAATTTGCAGGAAAATAGAAAAACGGCGCTAGGCTGATTTTGGCCCACGTAAGCCCAGGTCTGGTGTTAAGCAGGCCGGCCCATGCGCAGGATCCTAAGAGGAGGCCTGGATTGAGAGTTTATTTTGGTAAAGTATGAGGGCTTTATTGCAAAAAAATTTAGTACTAGCACGATCTAGACCGTCGGCGCGCCCGATCCGACGGCCGTGAATTACCAGCGACCGACGCCATTTTTTGGTCTTCTCGCAGCGCCGGCGCTCCATCTTCTGCCCCCTCCCTAAACCCACTCGCGCAGGCGACGGAGGCGGCGCTCAGGCTCGGGCTCTCAGCGACGGCGGGGCAGTCCCAGGTTCGGCGGCGGCGGCAGCGGCTCCCCCTCCCGCTTCCCGCCCTCGCCTCCATCCTCCGCACACCGGCCGGCGACCCTTCGTACGCACCTCCCTCTCCACTCCTCCCTCCACTGGACCGTTTACGGCGCCCGCCCCCCTGTGGTTTCCCTGCGCGCCACGCCCGGCCGGCGGGTAGCGGGAACCAGCAGCCGCTGCACCATTAAGGCGGTCGCGCCTAAACCGCATGGCGAAGCGCTACCCGTCGGCTTAGCGCTTCAGCGCGCTGAAGCTTGCGCTTAGTGCCGCTTTTTGGAACCCTGTTGCCATATTGAGTCACATATTTGTTGACGGTGTTGTTCTAAAATATGTAGTTGTATTACTTGCTGAGCATTTCCAACCATTTTGTATTGCCAGTGTTCTTAGAATTTTAGCTCTTAACACCGAGTTATTTTGTGCTGGAGTTGGGGTTCTGGGTAGCTTTGCTTACCTTGTGCAAAATTTTGGCTTTGTTCAGATGATGACCAATGGCCTTGGAGCAAAAAAGTCTCCCCAGCAAATCCAGATGCTGGAGAAGTTTTACTCTGGTAAATATAAGCTAATGCTTGGAAGTCCTTTATCTTTGCTATACATTTCATTGTTGCTGATACAACTTTTCATCCAGATGTACAGTATCCGAAGCCAGAGGAAATGGGAGAGTATGCAACCTGTGTTGGTTTGACTTACAGTCAGGTCCGTATATGGTTCAAAGAACGGAGGAGAAAAGAGAGGAGGGAGATGGGAGCCATTGGGGCTCAGATGGAAAGGCAATTTAGAGCACAGTTCACTGGACCTAGATCCAGCAGCAGTTCTTCCTCTTGTAACCGAGCTCCCATCTATGGCATTTCACGTTCACAATCGGAGTTGGAAACTTGGGGTATGAACACTGCAGGAGAGGGAAGTAAAATTGTATCACAAGTTCTGTTCCCCAAGGATTATATACTGAGTAAAACTTTCCGGAAGGATGGTCCACCTCTTGGTAGTGAATTCGACCCCCTCCCCCAAAGTGCACATGGCTGTAACAGAGGTACACTAGTAACAATTGTAGGTTATTGAATCTTATTGCTAAATCTTTGATTTGTTCCACCGATGGGTTAATATGTGACCGGTTCCACTAGGAGCTATGTTTATTTCTTATTCTGCTTCATTTATGTTCTCATGCCCACTTCAAGTGTTGTACTGTTCACTTTAAGCTGTGAAATGTTATTGTTGGCAGGCTATTGATTCTCCCAACTTTTTTGTCGAGTCATTCATTTACTCATTCTACTATTGTGTCTGAAGTCATATTATGCATTTGCTTGATTTTTTTTTTGTCACTGTTCACCAATGCTGAACAATTACATTACTTTTTTTCTGGTGTAGAACTTTAGTATAGTTTTCTGTTAACTTGATATAAACAGATCTATTTGATTGGTTGACAAACACTACAATACCAAATGTTAGGTACAAGAGTCCCTTGGACAACTGTTTGCCAGTGTTTTATTTCCTGGCACAAATGTGGCTTTTCACATCCTCTCCTCACCTGTATAGATTCATTTCTTTGCCAAACCTTCCCTCATGCTTTGCAAACAAATTGTCGGCTACAACCAAACATGTACTTCTGATTTTCATTTAATGTTTAACAATACTGTTGCTAACATGGCCCCAATCTTTCATATACAAATTGCATCATTTTCTTGTAGATGAAGTTGATATACTAATGGTGCTGTGTGCAACTGATACAAATGTTCATTTTCTTACATATATTTTGCAGACACTACATGCCATCATTCCTCTGAGAAACAAAGAACTGTGAAGAAGAGAAAGGTACCATAATTCAATAACATTAGACTGTTTACTCAATGTTTTATTTCATTGGCATACTTTTTCTTTAAACTTCCACTACGCTATTTGTGTCATGCTAGGATATGATATTCCTTAATCCAGATGAACTGGTTGATTTTTTTTTGTTTCTTTGCAATACCACCTGTGTTTGCATGTATTTTTGGTAATCATAAATGCAAGTTCTTAGCAATGAAACAAGTATTGGCACATTTTGCTTAAGCTCAATAGGTTATCATATTTGTTCTGTGGATCCCTGATAACACCCAAATTTGTACAGCCATAAAGTATCCGCAGTCCCTATCTTAGTGGCTACATCATTTGTTCAGATGTATTTGGAAATGTCTTTGAGAGCACTGCTACTTTACACCATTTTATGGTCGGATGTAGGATTTTGCTCCACTATGTCCTTTCTTGAAATTATTTTTCTTTATCATCAACTGTGGATTAAAAAAAACACTGATTGAAATTTTCATACATGTCAATGTGAGCTGAAATAACTTCCAGTACCATTTCATATTTTATCTTTCTATAGTGCATTGTTATTTTCCTCAGAATTTCTTTATTGTGTCCCATAAACTAAAAAATATCAGTTAGTATTATTTTCCATGTGTAGCTTTCTAACATTGCACCATGTATGTTATCAAATTGTTCAACTGCAGATCATGGAGTCTACTAACCAGAGATCTGATGTGTATGAGGATACCGCTCCTGTGAGGAAACATGGAATTGGCAAAGGTCTAATGACAGTGTGGCATGCCATGTATTCCCATAACGTTAAATGTCAAAGCGGCCCAAATTTCATTGATGAAAGTGGTTGTTTGAGGTCCGTTAGACCGTTTGATGATTTTGATGGATTAGAATATCGTGATAATGGAAGGAAGACTCAAGTAAAGTCTCATTTGTTTGAGTTATTTGGTGAATATTATATTGTCATTACAGAATTAGCCATTCACAAATCTTTTATGGTTCCTACCTATGTGCAGAATCAAGGTATGCCACGGAAAAAGATAGTCAAAAGGAGTAAAGTTCTGGCGAATAGAAAAAAGGTATATTTTTTTGCTTCACGCAAGGACTATGAAAAAACAGAAAGCTTCTACAGACTACAGTAGCATTAGCACATTTACTAAGTTGTCCATTTGGAGGAAAAGCAAAACCCATCAATTTTGTCAGTTTACTTTCTGGGTCATATGAGTGGATTATGAATTTCTATTTTGTTGAACAATACTGATGATATCCTCTGTATAGGTGCCGTGTAAGAGAGTTACTGGTCCAAAGGTGCATCCTCCAATGGATTGCCATCTTTCAGTTGATAAATCAGAATCTTCAGAACTACAGACTGAACTAATGACTTTAGTGGATGATGAGGAGCTCGAGCTTAGTGAATTACAAGCAGGTCCCAATCCATTAAGATGTTCAGCTCACCTGTCTTCAAGTGGTAGACACGACTGCCCCCTTTGTAAAGGTTTGCATATCCGTCTCCATATCTCATCCCTGTATGTACTCACCTTCTGTAAAAAATAATTATTTATAATAGTATTAACTCATTTATCTTGCAGATTTACTTGCCAAGTTTCCTCCACAAAGTTTGAAGATGAAAAAGCTATTCTCTACAAAACCTTGGGAGTCATCACCTGAAATGGTGAAAAAACTTTTTCAGGTCATATGAATAAACTATTATTTTATTATTTTTGCATCATCATCTTCACAGACCTGATCAGCTGATCTTGCATAAGAAACACTTAATAGAATTCCCATCCAGTTTTCTTTTGTGATTAAGGCAGCACATTTTCTCAATAAAAGTGGGCACATTGTGCTGGCTTCCAGTAACCATCCAGGAAGTTGGAATGCTTTTGTTCTTTTAGATACTGAGATGCGACTTCTTCATTATTCTTGTAATTCCATTTAGTTTACTTTGGAACATCAATACCTAGAGATGAAACACATGCTATACATTATTTTAGTAGCTTTCAAGTTTCAAGTAGCAGTTCTGGGAAGTCAAGGATAGAGAAAAGTTAGCCGAAAGACTTCCCCATGGAGCAACTTGACCCTTAAGAGATCAGTCTCTAGAAACAACTCAATCTAATATAATCTTTATCTCTAGACAGCAAAGCACCACCAACATTACCACGTTGTTACTGTTTGCACAAACAGTAGATGCGAATGAACAGTGCACTGGCCTTAGCATGGCCTGGGCTGCTCCACGGCATGTGCCCTAATGTGCCATGGCGCTCTTCAGGTCTCTTGAAGCATCTGGATGAAGTTGACAACAAGGATGTAGCCTGGGTGCACCTCATCTGGAGCACCTACTACACAAATGGATAAATTTCACTTGCTTGGATTGTTCTGATGGAATGTTATGTTATCAACAATAACAACAACAACAACAACAACAACAACAACAACAACAACAACAACAACAACAACAACAACAAAGCCTTTCAGTCCCAAGCAAGTTGGGGTAGGCTAGACCGCCAGAGTTGAAACCCAATAGGAGTTGGAACAACTGTTTAATCTGGACTGGCATATAGAATGGCATGCAATGCAACAAAAATTCCTTAGACTATTCCCTCTTTTGTGAAGAATGGCTCCATGCAGCAGCATTGGGTGCAGCTTCTGCATCGGATGTTAGAATTACTTAGGTATAATACATGACACTGGTTTGTAATTCTTCAGTATGATAGTCATAGGAAAGAATGTCGTTACATCTTCATGTAAATTCTCATAGTGGTAGCTTTGGCAAATCCGGAAACAGAGAAACTGATATAGATATTTTTATATTTCTAAGGAAAACAACCAAATTTCAAGACAGGCTTCAAGATTAACATTTTGCATTTTGTTGCAATCACAGAACAAAGAAACTCTCAGATCATCTCTCTTGTCTTTGTTTCTCCTGTATAGTTTCTCTTCTGTGAACTATCCTTTTTTTCCTTGCGCCGTTTCAGCATTCGTACAAGTTTTAGTTCCCATCTATTCATTTTTATTAATCCACTGAGGTAAAAGAACCTGTTGGACCATCTCCCTCATTATTTCACTGGCTTATCATACAAAGTTTTTGGCTAGTGGTCATCCTCTCTATGGCCAAATCTTAATCAGCAAATTATTCAAGAATTCCCTTGCAAGTAGGAATAAGTTATCTTCTGTCATTAAGTAATAATGATATTCATTATGTAATCGATAAACTTGCCAAAAAATGAATTCAGTTGTTTCCTGCAGTTATATGCACTTGTTGATGCCACTGGGCCTTGCACACTAGATGAATCTTTGCACTTCAGTAGACTCATGTACAGATTTTTGTGCTGTTGGAAGCCTATGCACGTGTGACCTAGCCCTACCAATATACATAAGCTCGATACCACTTTAAACCTTACTGTGAAGATGGGCACTTAGCCCAAGAATCATTGAAGGTTGTAAGATAATCAATGTATCAGCCACAAGAGTTGGGAATTTTGCCATTAAACACCGTAGCTTCGCCTGGATTTTCACAAACAGTTACATTTTATATGTGCCACATGCTTAGTTGATTTTCCTCTCTCATTTTGTTATCTAATGACCAGTATACATATATTGATTGGAGAATTAATCCTGACAGGTTATCCGGTTTGTATACACTCATTTTGGCAGTATTAATGTCCACCCCTTCACATTTGATGAGTTTGTGCAAGCATTCCATGACAAGGTTCAAAATTTTGATCAGTTTTCTCTAGAATTAGGATGGTTTCTTGTTTTACTTCCTATAACCCAAATGTGATATCCAGATCTCCTTGCTGTTGGGGGAAGTACATGTTGGTCTTCTCAAGCTACTGTTGTTAAAGGCTGAAATGGGAAGTGATGGTGTATTTGTTCCACGATCTTCTAAAGACTGCAGATTTCTCAGTTTACTGAACTTTGTGAGTTTCAAAAAGTTTACTATCTATACTTCATTTCAATAGTTGAGCTAATCATTTCCCTGGAGGGGCAATAAGATTACATCTGGTAATTATAGGAGCAATTTTGTTTGTTACCCAGTTGTACTAGCTTGTACTGTAGAGCTGTTTGTTGTAATTTACCAATGGTATGTTCAAGACGCACATCATACAATAGTAAGTATGGTCACTTTACTAATGTAGAATTGTAGCATTGCAGTTTCATCTAACACTATGAAGTCGTTCATCAGATAGAATGCTGACTTATGTCTGAACACTTTGGAGTACCTTCATATTTATAAATTGCCTTTTTTGTTTGGTGGAACGATGTAGCTTGACTATTCATTTTGGGTTTGCACCGGAGTTGATTCTTTGATCGGATAAACAATAAAATGGGAATTGCAAAAGTTCATGGATGCAGACCTGCAAAGCTTGCAGCTAGGGGAAATACTTGCTTTTCATAAAGCATATGTAAATAATGGAAAAGTTCAAAAAGTATTCTGCAATACTAGTTGTTGATGTGTAGCTTTTTGTCTTTCAAAATCAATGTGCTTCCATGAAGCATTTTTCTTCTTCTTAAGATGTTTTTTTTTCCAGGTTAGGGAACAAGAATTCGATGCCAATGTTTGGATCAGGTCGCTGAATGCTCTTACTTGGGTTGAAATACTTCGTCAAGTCCTTGTTGCTTCAGGCTTTGGGCCAAAACAACATTTGCTGAATCAGGAATTCTTTAACAAGGTATTACGGGTAGCTCAACATTCTAAAGTTTTAAATCGATCCATGTTGCTACTCTTTGCAAATCTGCTAATGATCCAAGTATCTTTAGTAGTAAAATTCTTTTGGTACCTTCATCCAGGAGAAAAATCAAATGGTTAAATATGGTTTACGACCCCGCACACTGAAAGGAGAATTATTTGCATTGTTGTCTAAGGCAGGAAGTTGTGGGTTAAAGGTTTCAGTACTAGCCAAATCATCTGAGGTATTTATATTGTTAGTATTGGAGATAAATTGTTAATATTGGTAACAACTGATCTTCCCTCTGTTTTTTAACTGAGTTTGTCTGTAACATTTCCCTGATTTTCTCTTTTCAGATTATTGATCTTAATGTTTCAAGCCCATTAGAACTAGAGCAGTTGATCTCATTAGCTCTCTCTAGTGACATCACATTATTTGAGAAGATTGCACCTTCTGCATATCGTCTCCGTGTTGACCCCCAAATTAAAGGGGAAGAAGATTCTATATTAGATAGTGATGATTCTGGAAGTGTTGATGATGATGAGGATGCTAGCAGAAGTGATGATGGATCTGATGGTTCACAAAAGTTAAAATTTCCTGAAAATGAAAGTAGACTTGCTCGAAGGAAGGAGAAAAATGCACTTGAAAGTCCAAATAAATGTAGTGAAATTGATGAAAGTTATTCAGGTGAAAGATGGCTTCTGGCATTGATGGAAGGCGAGTATTCAGATTTAAGCATTGATGAGAAATTGGATTGTTTGGTTGCTTTAATAGATGTTGTTTCTGGTGCTGGCTCTGTTCCAAGACTTGAGGTAATCTTTAGTAATTGTTTCAGCACTTTTCGCTTGCAGTGTGCCATCTTTATTCTCAGGAAATTTTACTTTAAATTTACTGTCAATTTGACTATTAGATACATGAAAGATTGTTACTCTTTGATTCTTTTTTATTGGATGAGAGATGATCCATAAGTGTGCCGTTATTTCCCTCCGTCTAGAAAGGGATGCAATTCTAACATAGTACATAGTCAATGCATACTATGTTTGACCAAGTTTATATAGAAAAATATCAATATTTATGATACCAAATAAGTACCATTAGATTCTTCATTGAATATATTTTAATATTGTACTCCCTCCGTCCATAAGTCTCAATCGTGTGGGCAAAAACAAATTTTCCAAGAGTCTCCGTCGTTTTACATCAGGACCACAGGTTCGGCTGGTCGTACAGGCTGTGCATTTGTTGCTCCTCGCTGCTCCGTGCTGCGCATTAAATTCTCCTCGCTGCTCCTTGGCTGCTCCATGCCCACAACTCCTCGTACGTGCTGCGCCCGCCACAATTAAATGGAAAATAGCGCTAGTTTGCTGCTCCTTGGTCATTGTGTCGAAGGCTAAAACGATGGAGACTTATGGACAGAGGTAGTAACTATTTGTTGTCATAAATATTGATAAATTTGGTCAAAGTTCAGGTAGTTTAACTGAGGAGAGAACTAGAATTGCATTCTTTTCATTTATTATGTGTAGTGTAGGTTGATCACTGTTTTCTGAAAATATATTTGTCCTCACGTGTATTGTGTTGAATAACTGAAGCTTATCCCATTACTTTTCATTTCTTTTAGGAACCACAAAGAGTCTTGCATAATGTGCCAACAGTGCATCCACCACAATCAGGTGGGAAAATAAAGAAATCAACAAAAAACCTTTGTCAATATAGCGACGAGTCCTTAAATGGATCAGGAAGTTTGGATTGTTGTCATCAAGGCCGACCAGGCAGGCGAAAAAAGCAGGATTACACTACTGACCCTGGAAGGAACGATCTGCCTGTCGCTGCTCATGAACCACAAGCTGTTCTCTTAGGATCAGACCGCAGGTATAATAGCTATTGGCTCTTCCTTGGTCCTTGTAGGGAAGATGATCCAGGGCATCGTAGGGTCTACTTTGAGTCCTCAGAGGATGGTCACTGGGAGGTGATCGATTCACCACAGGTTGTCCACATGCCAACTCTACTCAGATATCAATTTTTTTATTTGAGGTTAATTTTGTAAAATTAACTATCATTTTTTTTGCGGCATTGCAGGAATTACTTTCCTTGCTATCTGTCCTCGATAGCAGGGGCACTAGGAAGCACATCTCCTTACATCGATGGAAAAGAGACAAGCCTGCCTTTTTGAAGCCATGAAAAAACATGTGGAAGTAGGGAAGGCAGCCAGGCTTCCAGCCTCATCTGATTCATATTGCTCCCAGACAAGTAGTGGAGATGGAGCTTCGCCCATGACAAGTAGTGTGGATGGAGCTTCACCTATATCAGACATTGAGAACACTTCTGTTCCTACAAGTCTCAAAGATAGTAATTTGGATTCATCATCCGCCACTGCCATAGTAATTGAAAGTGGGAGGAGAGGTGATGAAAAAATATCTATGTGGGCACGGTTGCAAGCATTTGATAAGTGGATCTGGACTTCTTTTTACTCCATCCTTACTGCTGTTAAAAGTGGCAAGAAGTCATTTAAGGAGTCACTAGTTCGTTGTGAAAGTTGTCATGATCTATATTGGAGAGATGAAAAGCACTGCAGAATATGCCATTCAACTTTCGAGGTTGGTTTTGATCTTGAAGAAAAATATGCTATACATGTGGCGACGTGCAGGGAGCCTGAGCTTTCACATGAGGCGCCAAATCATAAATTTCTGCCATCACAGCTACAGTCACTTAAAGCAGCCGTTCATGCTATTGAGGTTAGTATTTCAAAACCCATGCAACTCCTATGCAGTTTCATAATCGTGACAAATTTGTCCACACATAGGATTATAACCTACTTACACAAATAACTTGAGAAACACATGTTTCTATTCGGATTTATTTTTCTTATAATCTGTCACATGTAGGCATCTATGCCTGAGGCAGCTTTTACTGGATCTTGGATGAAGTCTGCTCACAAGCTGTGGGTTAAGCGGCTGCGGCGAACGTCATCATTGCCAGAGCTTTTGCAGGTCAGTAAAAGAATTTTTTTAATACCTGAAACTTCTAATATGTTTAGTTTTTACTGCCTTTTTTCTTAGCATGCTTATATTCCCCTGCAGGTTCTTGTTGATTTTGTTGGGGCAATGGATGTTGATTGGTTGTACAAAAGTTCATCTTCTGCGAGATTTAGAACATATCTGGATGACATCATTGTCTACTTTCAGACAATGCCACAAACAACATCAGCAGTTGCACTTTGGGTTGTCCAATTGGATGCCCTCATTGCGCCTTATTTGGATAAAGCCATGGCAAGTATGTTTTTGTTCACAATCGCAATGTGTAATGTTCATAGTCATCTTATTCCTCATAGCTGATGATGCATCTGATTTTTGTTGCAATGTTGTCTTTGGAAAAATAACACTTTCAAAGTACTGAGGGTTAGAAGCGGCATTTATGGGTTGTGTTCTATCAATTACTATCAGAGTTTCGTAGTCTTACAAGGGCCGGTTTGGTTTGTAGCCACAAGTTAGGCACTTCCTTAGTATTTTGGTTTACACCACAACTTTCTGAGCACTATGCCCTACATGTCACCAAAGTAATTCACAACTGTGGTGCCCATTTTGTTGGCCACACCTTTTGTGGCTGCCATGCTTTGCCTAAAACCTTTGTTGTGGCAAAGTTAGGCGCCAATCAAATAGGAATATTCATACTGCTTAAAAGATATTTTTGATTGATATTCAACTTTGTGGCAAGGCTTCATTGTATATGTTCTTGCACGGTATTATCACTAACACTTACAAACAAGAATTTTGGTATTATAAGTTGAAATTTCTATTTTGTAGTTTCTATCTGTGCCTGTGCCTTTTTGTTTGTTATATCATCAATTTACATTTTGTTGATTCCATGATGCAGGACAGCTAGGTAGCTAGGAAGTTGGATTCTTTAGCGTGATGCTCAGGCACCCAGAGCTGACTGGTGTCATTTGCAAGTTTTTTCTTGATGAAAGCTTTTCATCTAGGTGAGACAGAACATGGGTCCGCTTTGAGCTTGAGAAACAGCGGAGCATTATGTCATATAGTAGACAGTGGAAAAGTTTTGTTAATAATTGTTGCTCCGGACATGTGGAAGTTTTTGGCTTTCCTTGTAGCGACACAATTGGGAATGTAGGTCATTTGACAAAACAGACCGCTGTTTGTAGGTGGTGCTGGTTGGAACTTGGCTACCAGCCGTGCCCTTCTTAGTTTTAACGAAGGGGTGGTTATAATTTTGTTCCTTCTATCTCTGTATATGCTATACGTAGCTCCTCGTCCAAGATCCTTAAACATATTCTTGTATGTTGTATAACCTGTTTTCCTGATAGAGTTCAGTTGGAGACACCACACATGCGGCAGCTGTAAGTTGTGAACATGTAAAGCTGGTTTGTTTCCTAGTTCCTCTGGTTTGGGCCTTGCTTGGATCAGCTAAGGCTAGTTACTATTCCCTCTGTCCAAACAGATGATGCTTTTGAGTTTTGACTCTTAGATATCATGTTTGATCATTTGTCTTATATTCTGCTCAAGCCTGCGTCGCGGGTTGGGGCTCCGTTGTTTCTGCGCATGTGGGCGGTGTTTGTGCCTATGCACATCCGCGTCCATCGCCGCCGGCAAACTGAGGTTGCCGTTGGCCAGACCAGATGAGATCTCGAGTTCGCTCCTGGGCTCCTGGCGTCTCAGACGTGGCTGAGCTGGTAGGGCGAGCTGCAGCGCTTCACCTTTGGTCGCCGAGGCTTGGAGGTGTCTGGAGCGCTCGGTTCCTGCCGGTGTACAGCTGCAGCATGGGCATGGCTGCCTCTCCTTCTCGTCCTCTACTCCGGGAGGCCTTCTCGGCGGGGGGCGGGGCTTCACGGCCAAGCTCATCCAACCTACACTGGTCTTGGGAAGGGTCTGCAGTGGTGCCATGGAACGCGTTCGCAAGCACTGTGCGCATATACGGTTTGAGTTTTGCTTAGACTGAAGCTGCACGTACTAATGGCATATGGTTCGTGCTTTTTGCCCATCAAGGGATTCAGGTGTCTGAAATTTAGTTTTCTTTCGGACGATATTTATTGCATATATTTTATATTAAAATTATAGTTTTTAGTTCGTTGCAATTTATGTATACATAGTCTGTAATTTTTTTTTCCAAAATAAAAAACCTATAAGACAAAACTATATATATATATATATATATATATATATATATATATGTATATGTTGACACAAAGACAATTTAACAATTACAATTGACAACGTTTCTCATCGTGCACGCCGACGAGCACAAGGTGCCATGCGCAGCGTTTCTCATCGTGCAGGCGGCCTGGGTTGGGCCCCGGTCGGCGAACGCCGCGCATGACGGCGGAGGACTTCACCGTACGTGCCGCCCAAGTGGCTGCCGTTGTTCCCTCCGTCCATCGCCTACCGCCGCCACGAGGCCGACTAACTCTCCTCGCCGTTCCAGCCCAACGCGTCCGGTGTGTCCGACTTGGACCGGTTGTGGTTGGCAACGGAGTGCACCCGCCGACGTGCCCGTGGTGTTCGCCGTCCTCGCACCCGCCGACGTGCCCGGGGTGTTCGCCGTCCTCACCAATCTCTTCCAACAGCCGGCAGTCCCCGCCGGGGTCTTGGCTGCAGCCTGCAGTACTCAACGACGAGGGCAAAACAACTACGCTCCCTCGCGTCGCTCTCCCCTGGGGGGCGACTCGGGGGCCCCCGCAGCCGTCCCCAGCCCCCTCCCTCTCCAACACCGGCAGGGCTGGCGCCGCCGCTCCTCCTCGCCGCCGCCGGCGGCGGCCATCGGGGAGGGCCCGGGGCGGCGCCTCCCCGCTCCTCCTCGTCTCGTGCGCCCCCGTCCCTTTCTCTTCCCCTCCCCTCCCCCTCCCCTCTCTCCTTCGGCGTCGGTGGCCACCGATCGGCGGGAAGGCGGATCGAGCCCCTCGTTGGCCGGATCCGGCCCCTCCGCGCCCGGTTCGCGTGCCTGGGTGGCCCGGCCAGCCGCGCCCCTCCGGCGGCGGCGGCTAGGTTTGCGGCCGACGACAGATGTTTGGCTCCCGGCCTTGAGGTGCGGCGCACCTCGGCCGGGGAGCAACTGCCCGCGACGCCCCTCCAGCAGCCCGGGCTCGCGACACCGCCGCCGGCGCACCCACCACCTACCCCGACCCAGGCGGCCATAGATCCAGCGGCCTGGTGGCACGAGGTGCCCCGACCGGTGCGGATCTGGCGGCCCTGGCTGGCGGCGCCGCCGCCGGGACCTGGGGGCTAGGCCTGCCGCGCCGGTGCCTCCCTACGCCGGCGTGCACGCGTCCTACCTCCACACCTTGCAGCGGCTGCGGCTGGCCCAGGGCCGGTCTTGCAGGGTGGCAAGACGGCGGTCGGTGGCAGGTCTGGCTCCCCCACTGGCCCTGCGGTGCGCAGTGAGCCCCTGCCCCGGCGACGGGCCCTCGCCGGCATCCCTGCCCACCACCGCCGCCCCGGCGGGCGGCGGGTTGATGGGTTCGATCCGGGCCCTTGTGGGCCGGTTTCACCCTTCCCCCTCCGGAACTTGGTTCAGCTCGGCTTGGTCGGCGGGCAACACGAAGACATCCGGCGGCGTCACCGGGATGGCCGCTTCCGTCACTATCGCTGAGGCGTCGAAGCTGCGGTAGGCTCCGCTCCGGTGTGGTGATGGCCGACCTCCCGCCAGCAGGCGATCCGTGGCAGCACGGGTGAAAACCCCTTCCTAGGCCTCACGGCTGGGACCGACGATGGTGGCGCGCTAGCGTCATTACCTTCTTGAAGGCGTCGTCGCTTTCTCTACTTGTCGACCGCTACTGGGGGAGCCGGACCGGGAGCGAAAGCTCCCTAGGGTGCGTTCTAAACGAAGTTGGCGTCCGCGGGCGTCATCTCCTTCATGAAGGCTCCGTTGTTGCACCCTCGATGCTCCCATCCGATGTCGCGCCCTGCCTCTGTCGGTTTGATGTGCCCGCGTAGCGTGAACTTTGATCCGTTGTTGGGTGTGGTGTTGGGCTTCTTCTCACTCTGTTGTTGTTGTGTTTGTTCTGTCACAGTCTCTGTGGCGTCTGTTGTCGTGTCGTGTTGTTTTGCTGTTCTTTTGGCCCCCTTCTACTTAATGAAATGACACGTGAAGTCGTGTTCGAGAAAAAAAAACGATGACTCAGACTCCATATCAGCATCAGCGGCGGCACATCCCGCGAGATCCTACAATGGCTGGACAAGCAAACAGCCAAGTCTGTCATCTACGTGGCGCTAGGAAGCGAGGCGTCGTTTTCCACAAAGATTGCCCTTGAGGGCACATGCCCTCGCATTGTGGCCCACACGATTTGCATTGAGATGTGTACACAACCGGAGAGAGACAATATAATATTGTCACTCTACTGTTGTGCACCAAGACGCTCCATGAGCTCGCCGGCGTCCGCTTCCTGTGGGCTTTCCGCAAGCCGGTCGGCATGTCCACAGCACCCGGCACGACAACGACGCCGTGGGCGAGCTGCGCTCTGCCAACGGGGTTCGAGGACCGGATGCGGGGGCGTGACCTAGCTGGTGTGGCCGGGGTGGGTGCCCCAGGTGCGGGTGCTCGCGCGCACGCCGTGGTGGGCGCGTTCTTGACGCAATGCGGGTGGGGCTCCACCATCGAGGGCCTCGTGGTGGGGCACCCGGCCGCTGGTACGTGATGCTCCCGTTCGTCGTTGACCAGTGCCTCATCGATCGCGCGGACGATGGCGGAGCGCGGCGTCGGCGTGGAGGCCAGTGGCGAGGGACGAGAGCGACGGCTCCTTAATTCGACAGAGACGGCGGCGTCGCAACGTGTGGTGGTGGAGGAAGAAGGCAAGGTGTTGGCGAGCAACACGATGAAGCTCAAGGGAGTTCTCCGCGATCAGCGACGGCAGGATCGATGAGTACATGGACCACCTTGTAGGGTAGGGTACTGTTAGCATCAGAGATCGATAGAGAGGAATAGCGGAAGGGGGAATCAGGAAGAACGAGAAGGAGTAGGTGGCGACAGCCAAGCACGTAGAATAGGACGGAGGAATATTATACTTAGTTGTTTGTTTTAATGTTGGTGTCCACCACTCTCTCGTGCTTGCCAAGTTATACAAGGCAGAGCCCAGGCATGAACCCGCAGACGCAGCTGCGCTAGCCTACGGTTCACGTCTCCCACTCGGGTCCACTGATCAACACGCTAGCGCGTTTGGTGCGGCTGCTTTGCTTGGTGATCAGGTGCGGTTCCTGGTTGCTGACAGGTACCTTTACACGCTACAAGGGTCAAAGGGCTGGGTAACCACACTTCCTAACTCGAACTCAACTGTGTCGATCTGTCTAGGCCGGGTTTGCACGAACTGTACGCTAATTACTGTTGGAAATAAGCTCTGCATTGCAATCAGAACTATGTTTAATCACTACTCCCTCCGGTTCAATTACACTTTAACCATTCATTTATCTTATTCTGTTAATTAAAGTTGTTTATGATTATTGAATAGTATATTTGATTACAAATTTAATTATATCAAATTTAACTATTTTTTTACCAGATTATTGGTCAAAGGCTACAAAGTTTGAATCTCGATATTTGCACACGTTTAAGTTAATTATTGTTGGAAATAAAGTGTTGCATAGACAACTCTATTTTAAAAATCTTTGAACATATTTTAGCTAACAATTTTTAAATTTTATAATACAAATTTGATATGGCTAGATTTGCAGTTAAATATACTTTTAAATTTATGTTATGTTTATAATTATAAACAATATAATATAAAATAAAAAAATAGTCAAAATATATTAGGATACTATGTCATATCGAATCGGGCCTTATAAAGAAAGAGAATGTAGGATTTGACAATTTTGAAGGCCTCAGTGGTATAGATTCTTGTGTACGTATGGACATATTATGTGCAAACAAACTCCATGACCCTTTCATCCATCAATAACTAATGTTTTAGCTTTCTATATGGTGGTGGTGGGAACAAAATAACTAGTCACTCACGCCGCCTCCTTCCTCCATCAATGTCTCTCCAGTGTAGAGGAACCAAAAGGTAACTCACTGTTTTCGCAAAAAAAAAAGGTAACTTAATGTACATATGACGCGTCATTAGCCATCACCTTTAGGGCCTGATGGACGGTGTCATCAACTTCTAGTTCATTTCTAGATCGAGGACGAAAAAAACTATTGCGTACAAGATTTCTTACAAACTAAAGCTGTTTTAAAATGGAGAAATCCTCCCAGACATATGACCGTAATCCGTGTCAAGAATCTAAAACGTTAGTTGTTTTTGTGATGGATGGAGAAGGCCATAAACCTCTATGCTCAGACCACAAATTGCTAGCATGCTCGATCCTCAACTAGCAGCCCTGGTACTTTCCGACACAAAATTTGTCGAGAATAAAAACAAAATTCGATGCAGACCAAAAGTCAGTCCTCTACTAGTACAGGTAGTAGGTGTACTGTCTTCACTTTCTTGTTTGTGTGCATGTATAGTGGCCGGTATTATTAATAGTTGTAAATAACCTTCTTTATTCCTCCAAATATTTTTTTAGGAGTTACAAAACTTTTTACTTTTGGATCCTAACCAATTAGCAAAGACGAAAACTGATGTTCCTTATTAATTACTAATAAATTCGTTCTAAATTATAAGATTTTTAACTTTTTTTAATATGATATAGGCCTCGACTGCTCAATAGAAGACTAGGTACATCTTTTTTTTTCTCTCTCTCTCTAAATAATTTTTTAGGAGTTTTTAGAAGAAAAAAAAATAGGAAACGCCTAGGAGAGAGATGCTCTTAGTATTTGATCATATGTCTAGCTAGATGAATTGTGTCTCCATGACAGTCTGTCAAACAGTCAAGTGGAAAGCAGGTTTTTTCTTCCTTTTAAGGGCACGTGCTCCCACTCTATGAAACATATGTCAAAGTGTCAAGTGACAACAATCGAAGCTAATTCAAGTTCGTAGAAGGGCTGCTGGGCCATATATTTTCTTCATTTCTAGAAGATTGCATCGAGGGCATGGCGTCTAGATAGAAGACGTATAACGATCGTGGCATGATCCATGCCAGTTTGAGCTTTAATTAAGATTATTATTATTATTGTTGTTGTTGTTATTATTATTATTATTATATTATTATTATTATTATTAAGAAAAACAATGGCGATTGTGCTGTGTGTTGTGTAGGGTGACGACTGAATACTACCTACCCTGCACCCTGCTCATGCATGTGTTTTTGGACGGACCTGTCAAGTGACAATGCAACGACAACGGTAGGACGAAAAGTATACTCCTATATGAGTAGCTTGCAGTGCACGCATATGCATGCATCTACTAGATATGGCCGGCAATTATATTATTTTCTTTTAGTTTGCAACCCAATTACATCAAGTTTCGTGCATCTGTGCTGGATCGACCAATCATTTTGCATGCGTGTGCACATCGATCATGCATGTCTAGATGATGATGAGTTGATGACGCATGCATTTGGGCGCGCGGGCGGTTTCATTTTCATCAAAGCAAATTCTACCTTTGCTACTGCTGCTACCTCAGCTAGCTCCTTGCTTCTTCTTCCTTCCGATCGACCGACTAGAGAAATGAAGAAAAGGAGACAACGAATGCAGGCAACGACCAGCCGCAGTTGACTCCAAGTCAAGGAGCTGAGCTAGCTGCATGATGAGATCGATCGAGAACCATCAACCAGCATGGCGGCTACATATATGTTGGTCTATATAAACTGGTCGCATCCATCGGCATTTGACATCAAACAATGTACCAATGTGCATACTTCATTTGATCGAGTTTGAGTGAGTACACAGTAGTTAACAAGCAAGTGCGCAATTCACAAATAAAACAAGCTTGCTTGCTAGAGCTAGCTAGGCAGCACACAACGACAGCAGCCATGGCGGTGGTGGACAAGTGGACGGGCCTAGGCTCAGCGCTGGCGAGCTTCCTGTTCCTATGGTCCATGGTGCAGAGACACGTCCCCGTCACGCTCAGCCACCGCGTCGCCACCTGGGCCATCAAGCTCGCCTCCTACGTGAACCCGTACCTGGAGATCACCATCTCCGAGTACGGCGGGGAGCGGTTCCACCGCAGCGAGTTCTTCCTCGCCGCCGAAGCCTACCTCTCCGACGCGTGCGCGCCGCGCGCCCGCAAGCTGAAGGCCGACCTCGGCAAAGACAGCAGCAGCCTCCAGGTCACCGTCGGCGACAACGACGAGGTCGCCGACACCTTCCGCGGCGGCGTCACGGTCTGGTGGTACGTCACCAAGAAAGTGCCCAGGTCCAACGTCATCAGCCTCTACGCCAACCAGGACGAGCCTCGCACCTACCGGGTCGTCTTCCACCGTCGCCACCGCGACCTCGTCGTCGGCGAGTACCTGCCCCACGTCCTCAAGGAAGGCCGTGCCGTCACCGTCCGCAACCGCCAGCGCCGCCTCTTCACCAACAACCCCAGCGGCGGAGGCCGCGGGAGAGGCGACGTCTGGAGCCACGTCGCGTTCGAGCACCCAGCCACGTTCGACACGCTCGCCATGGACCCCGACGACAAGGAGGAGATCCTCGACGACCTCCAGGCGTTCAAGGAGGCTAAGGACTACTACACCAAGGTCGGCAAGGCATGGAAGCGAGGGTACCTGCTGTATGGACCCCCTGGCACCGGCAAGTCCACCATGATCGCCGCCATGGCTAACTTCCTTGACTACGACGTCTACGACCTCGAGCTCACGGCGGTCAACAACAACACCGACCTGAGGAAGCTCTTCATCGAGACCACGGGGAAATCCATCATCGTCATCGAGGACATCGACTGCTCCGTCGACCTCACCGGCAAGCGCAAGGACAAGAAGAACGCCAAGCCCGAGCAGGCAGACGCCAGTGACGACAAGCCCAAGCTGCCGATGGAGCCAGACAAGGACGAAGCCAGCAAGGTCACCCTTTCAGGGCTGCTCAACTTCATCGACGGGCTCTGGTCGGCGTGCGGCGGCGAGCGCATCATCATCTTCACCACCAACCACAAGGAAGAGCTGGACCCGGCGCTCATCCGGCGAGGCAGGATGGACAGGCACATCGAGATGTCCTACTGCCGCTTCCGGGCCTTCAAGGTGCTCGCCAAGAACTACCTGGACGTCGAGGAGCACGAGCTGTTCGGTCAGATAGAGCAGCTGCTCGAGGAGACAGACATGTCACCGGCAGATGTGGCGGAGAACCTGATGCCCATGTCCAAGAAGAAGAAGAGGGACGCCAACGTGTGCTTGGAGAACCTTGTGGAGGCTCTGAAGCAGGCCAAGGAGGCGGCGGCAAAGAAGGCCAAGGAGGAAGCAGAGGCGGCGGCGACGGCGGCCGAGGCAGCAAAAAAAGGCGGAGGACAAGACCAAGGCGACAAAACGTCAGAATCATCCAAGATGCATAGCAACGGACACATCAAAACAGATGACAAATGACAAGTCTAGGCTTTATTTATGCCAAACAGTCTATCTGAACAATATACAATTCTGTCTATAAAGGTAGTGGACATGTACTCCTCATACAAAAGAAGTCAGATTGTAAGCTAATTACAAAGTCATGATTGTAATTTTCATGCGTACATATATGAATATAGCATACATACTCCAATCTTAATAATACAAGATGTGCCCATTAAATAAATTCAGGCATGCATATATGCATACCAACGGTGGAAGGTGGTCTGGTGGTGATTGACCTAAAATCTGATAACGAAGCCCTAATGATATAAAAAAATTACACAAACTCTTCAATAAGTTTTTTGTCGATCACGCAAAAGGTTTGCGTGTCTTTGTATTAAGATAGAGAAGGAGTTTGATACAACACGCCATGACGTCGCCCTAGATGGTCATATACGGTTTACATGAAAGCTCAGACCCTCTAGTGTACTGAAGATTATCACGCTACATTTTGAACAATGATCAACCCAAACTCGCGGCGCTAGCAAAGAGGCCTATGCCCTAGCTGCCGAGCGACCGCGTCGCTTGCGCGGGCCGACGTCAACAACTGATGGGAACAACTCACCCAACGCCTCCATATGAGTGGGGTCACCATTGAGAATTTCGTCGAACGTCGCCACTGCCGACATCGACGGAGGGGGCATCCCGTTGGAGAGTCCCAGACGTTTCATGACAAGGTACTCACCTCGTTTTGCCACCGGGATATGAGCTATCCTCTGCGCCGCTATTCGCCTGCTTCGCTTGGGGGAACCAAGGTGGTGCACGATCGTCGACGGGGGTCTCGAGTCCAGGCAACTCAAGACTGCTCGGTGAAGCGCTTGAGGCGTTGATCGGCCGATGTCGTCATTGGTGAGGGGGTGCGGTTGACGTCACCCAGCTCAGCCACGACCACATCACCCTTGTGTCGGCGAGGGGTGGCAGCATTGGCTCCGGCGATCTCAGGGCACGCCGCGACAACCACGACATCCGGTTGCCGCTCCCGCCCAAGCGACAACATAGGTTTGTCCGACGTCCACGGAGCCTCCACCACCGTGGAACCGATGTCCATCAACGAAGTTTCAGGCACAAAGGCTCCTGGAGATGATGTACCGAACGGGCAGCCAGACACGGGCGTCCCAACCGGCTGGCTCACGACGAGTGAGGCAGCGAGCTCCTCTAGCATAGGGTCGACCCTCGCTGAAGGCCCCGCTGATGCGCACCGCTCCCACAGTAGAGGGTCTGAGCAAAGTGCCACAACAGAGGTGACACCGACGTCGGCATGGTCGGCCGGCGTGGCCGCAACACCGGTCGCTGGTGCATCCCGACGCCTCCACCGTTGCCGTCTGGTTGTGCAGATGCTCCCCACGACACCCAGCTTGGCCCTGACCATGCTCGGCGAGCCGTGGTGAGGCGCGTGCTGTGGTTTCCCGCCATGGCCACCACCCTTCGCCCCCGTCGTCACTGCCTTTGTCGTAGCTCGAGACTGCCTGCAATCCCTGGCGAGATGGCGAAACCCGCGACAGCGCAGGCAATGCCGCGGCAGCCGGCATGTCGCCACTCGGTGCGAGCAGGAGAGGCAGTTGAAACATCTTCCATGAAGCTCTGGGGGGATGCGCTGGGCCAAAGGGCCCGCCTTTGGACCGGCGTGACGGTCCTCCAAGGCATCTACTTGGGGCATCCTCTGCCCGGTGAGAATCTCCCGCCACCCATCAGAGTTGGGGGTGGAGATCCGCCGGCGACGGCCAAGGCGCTGGCGGGCGGGAACGCGGCCGTCCACTGGTTGAGCAGGCAAGCCGCATAACAGCAAAGGACACGGCCAGCGGCCCTTCTTCTTCTGCCTCCGCCTAGGCTCATGCTGAGCGCGCGTGGGGAGGCTTGCCTCGATGCTGTCTGGGCTCTCGCGTGTGGAGCGGTGACTGACATCGCCCAGCGACGAGCGGCCTCCAGGTAGGATCTGGGACGGTTGCCGAGCTCCTCCTCCTCGCCATCCTCTGCCCACCGGCGACGCTTTGAGCGCCCTCCCGAGGAGCAACCCAGGAAGAATGGAGCCGCTGCCGGCGAGAGGCATGACGAGATTGGGGTGGCCGACGGCGCCGCAGGAGCCTGGGTCGAGCGGTCGCCCGTCGATCCAGTGGCGCACGCCTGCGGGAGAGCGTCGTGCAGGGCGGTAGCGGCGACCCCGGGACCCTCGAGCAGAGCCGCTGGGGAGGCGGCGGCGCCCATCCCCGTGCCGGAGGTGGCCCAAGCGCCGGGCGGCGAGGGGCCCAAGGGCGGCTGGGCCGCACCGACGGAGGCGCCCGATCTGGGCGACGCCGGCAGCTCACCAGCACGCGCGAGCGCCCCATGGCACAGGCAAGGAGTAGAGGTGGTGGGGGAGGAAGGGGAGGGGAATGCGGCCGGCGCCCCAGCGACGGCCGACTACGGCGGCAGCACGCGCACGCGTCGGGGGAGAGAAGGAGGTGATGGGCGAAGCAGATCTGGGGAGGGGAGGGGGAAGGAGAGGCGAGGGCGGGGAAAGGGCCACGGGATGGGGCAGGGCGAGAGAGAGCCGGCCGCTCCCCTTGTGGCTGGAACTGGGGAGGAGAGGGGAGGAGGAGGGAGAGGGGAGGGAGAGGGAGAGGCGAGGGCAGGGGTGGGCGCCGGCGCACGAAGCGGCGACCGGCGCCGCCGGCGGCGGCGACGGGGAGAGGGCCAGGGGAGGGGGCGGGCGAGAGCGCCCGGTTTCTCTTCTCTAAAGAGTCTTCCACCAGGCACAACTGACGCCCCATGACACGAGCTCCAACTCTTCAATAAGTAAGACATCTCTACGGTAAGCATTATTTGCAGAAAAACTTTACCCAAATGGAAGGTTACCAAATCATGTGAAAATATAGCTCTTTTTGGTGGAGGGATATTCTTAATTTTTTTACATCTCTAAGGGTTTTACTGTTGTCCAAATTGTGGATAGAAAAAGATGTCTTCTATGGAATTATCTTTTTCATTCTCAGCTCTTAAGATTAGAGTTAATTGAGCTTCATCCTTTGCAAAGAAGTTTATTTCAGTGAAGATGGTTGTCTCTAGAAATTCTATGTTGCAACTCTTCCACTTGCCTATCTCTAAATTGTCTTTTTCTCAATTTCAGTTGCTCTCCTAGAAGTGTGGAAATCTCCATTAGATGAAGGCCCAGACATTTGGACTTACACCTGGAACTCATTTTCTTTGTCCTCTGCTAAAGCTTACAGGTCCCTGATTGGACATGGTCAAGTAAATATTTCCATCAAATGTTTTTGGAATCCCTTCTGTCAACCAAAACACAAGGTATTTTTTCTGTCTTCTTCTAAAGACAGGCTTACCACCAGAAACATCTTTAGAATGAGATATGTGCATTTTGAAGATTATAGCTACTCTTTATGCTCCTTAAACACTGAAGCTATCCTTGAACACCTAGCTACTAGTCCTAGACTGCCCCTTTGCTAAAAAACATGCTAACTAGTTTTAAATCTGATCTGCCCAACCGACATTAGTATTTTTCAAGCAATGAATAACTTCAAGATTCACCTGCCCCCTTTCTCCCTTTTCATGAATGTGGACAATTTGGAGCGCTATCATCAATAGCCAGATCTTCATCAGCTAGAACCTTTTGGCTTGCAAGTCAAACTTCTTTAAGGAGATTTCCTCTCTTGCATATATATATAGCCAAGAAGAAGAGATTCCCTCAATCTTCCTTGTTACTTTTCTTATTAAAATTATAGTTTTTAGTTAGTTACAATTTATATAGACATAATCTGCAATTTTTTTTCCGAAAATAAAAACTCAATAGACAAAATCTTAAACCCGACAAAATCTGGTTTGTGTTATTGGCACAAATACAATTAAAAACAATTAAGAATTAATTTTTATAGTTAGACAAAGACAAAAAAAAGGATATGTTATGATACGAAGTTACATAACAAATCACAAAAGTAACGATTTCAATTTACTTGTACTAGTTGGTTATACAATAGTATTACTTGAAATCATTTCTAGGAGAAACAATTAAATTAACGTCTTTCTTTATAAAACAATGATAATAGTCGACTAACGCTAATAAGGTCCATATAGATGACGCAATTTGAGCGGACAAAGCAAACTCTTCCTTTGCTAGCTTTGCTTAAATTTGCCTTCCGTTGGATGGATATGGACCCCCACACATCATCTTTTTTGAAATTGAAATGGAAGAGAAAAAAATCATCTACCGTGTCCCGAAGCACGTGGGTGGATCCACATTATTCATCGGCAACGGCGACAGTTCCACCACCTCACCTGCTCCTTCCTTCCGACAAGACGACGGTAACCAGCGGCCGGGGCAGCCGTTGACGGCAAGTCAACAATTAATAATTTGAGCCTGCTAGCTGCCACCGCCATGGCCGTGGCTTGAATGGATATATATATATACTGCTCCTACTGAACTCACTAGTATAGTAACAAAACAACAAGCAAGGTCGGGATCGGGATCGGTACAGAGCCATGGCGGCGATGATGGACAAGTGGACAGGCCTGGGGTCGGCGCTGGCAAGCTTCTTCTTCCTCTGGTCCATGGTGCAGAACCACATCCCCGTCGGCTTCCGCTACCGCCTGAGCACCTGGGGAAACAAGCTCGCCTCTTTCTTCAGCCCCTACCTGGAGCTCACCATCCCCGAGTACGGCGCAGAGGGATTCCACCGCAGCGACTTCTACCTCGCCGTCGAGGCCTACCTATCCGATGCGTGCTCACGCCGCGCGCGCAAGCTCAGGGCTGAGCTCGGCAAGAACAGCAAGAACCTCCAGGTCTCAGTCGACGACAACGACGAGGTCACCGACGCCTTCTCCGGGGCCACCATCTGGTGGAACGCCACCAAGCAGTCCGCCGGCTCCCAGGTCATCAGCTTCTACCCCGGCGAGGAAGTGCGCCGCTTCTACCGCGTCGTCTTCCACCGCCGCCACCGCGACCTCGTCGTCGACAGGTACCTGCCCTATGTCCTCGAGGAAGGCCGCGCCGTCACCGTCCGCAACCGCCAGCGCCGCCTCTTCACCAACAACCCCAGCAGCAACTGGAGCTCCTACTACCGTGGCAAGAACATCTGGAGCCACGTCCCGTTCGAGCACCCGGCCACCTTCGACACGCTCGCCATGGACCCCGACGAGAAGGAGGAGATCCTTGACGAGCTCCGGGCGTTCCGGGACGCTAAGGACTACTACACCAAGGTCGGCAAGCCGTGGAAGCGAGGGTACCTGCTCTATGGACCCCCCGGCACCGGCAAGTCCACCATGATCGCCGCCATGGCCAACTTCCTCGACTACGACGTCTACGACCTCGAGCTCACGGCGATCAAGAACAACACTGAGCTGCGGAAGCTCTTCATCGAGACCACGGGGAAATCCATCATCGTCATCGAGGACATCGACTGCTCCGTCGACCTCACCGGAAAGCGCAAGGACAAGAAGGCGGAGAAGAAGTCCGAGGCAGACGGCGACGACAAGCCCAAGCTGCCGATGGAGCCCGAGAAAGACGACGGCACCAAGGTGACGCTTTCGAGGCTTCTCAACTTCATCGACGGGCTGTGGTCGGCGTGCGGCGGCGAGCGCATCATCATCTTCACAACCAACCACAAGGACAAGCTGGACCCGGCGCTGATCCGGCGAGGCAGGATGGACAGGCACATCGAGATGTCCTACTGCCGCTTCCGGGCCTTCAAGGTGCTCGCCAAGAACTACCTGGACGTCGAGGAACACGAGCTGTTCGGCCAGATAGAGCAGATGCTCGAGGAGACAGACATGTCACCGGCAGATGTGGCTGAGAATCTGATGCCCATGACCAAGAAGAAGATGAGGGACGCCAGCGCATGCTTCGAGGGTCTTGTGGAGGCTCTGAAGCTCGCCAAGGAGGAGGCGGCCGCTAAGGCGCTGGCTGAGGCGGCCAAGGCCAAGGAGGAAGCAGAGGCGGAGGCGAAGGCGAAAGAGGCCAAAGAGAAAGACAAGGCAGCGGCCGAGGCAACAAAAAGCAGTGGAGAAGACCAAGGAAAGGACAGCAAGATGAGCAATGGAGATATCAAGGAAGGTGACAAGTGACAAGTGACAAGTGTAGAATGAGATCGTTTACTAGTGAAGTAATGGAGAAATTAAAGATAGCTGAATAATGCAGTGTCCTATATGCACTAGGAGTCTAGGACACTGAGTGGTTCATTCGTGTGCAGAGATCAAGCACATGTAACGTATCACTCTCTCCAAACCAAGCAATCCAGTAGCCTTTTCCGTGTTTTGTGGCCAATCCTCAATGTTCAATAATACAGTAAGGCCTGCTGTTAGTTGTGGTACAGGTTATCAAGTTGCTCTGTAAATTTCTTTCATGTAGCCCCTGCTCTCGTCCTCAACTTTGTTTTAGGCAGTGTCGTGTAATCCTATTGTACTTGTTTCTTGCACATTCTTATATAAAGAAAAAACGCGCAATGCACATTCTCAAACGTAAAGGGAAAAAAAGAACATCCATCTACAGTTACTGAGGATAGGGGTGTGGGGTTGTAAACTGGCATCGATATTTTGTGGAAACAGGGAACAACTGTGACACTTCATCTTCATCTCGGATGTGTACATGCTATAAAGACATCCAAGATGTACATATGGGCTAAGATAGTATATATGGTTTTCCCTTCTTAATCGTAAATTCACAGAAAGATGTATGGGAGCCACACATCAAGCCTAGTCATATAGCGAAGGTAAAAGGAATATATCTGTTCAGACCATGAGTTAAAAAGATCATGTTCCATCAATGTAATAATCTCCAAAAATTATATTCAGGCTTAAACAAACACTCACATAATATACATCATACATGTACAACCATTATTGCGAGTCATATCGTCATCTTTCATGAATACTTCTCACTAGTCTAGAAAAGACTGCAACCTCGAGTATATGACACGCCTATAGAACTTTCTTGTTCTGATAAACAGCACAAATGCAACAGCAGACCCGAACATACAGACACCAGCCATGATCATGAAAGAGAGCGCAAAGCATTGCTTACCTACACAGGAGTGCTCATCTGGTGGTGATTCGATATCGTATATGTAGCCCACAATGCGCACTGAGAGAATGTAAGACCCAACAGGGCTTGCAACAGCCACCATGTTGAATATGGTGCCAAAATGGTTCAGCCCAAAGATCTCAGATGTTATGCTTGGCATCAGGGCCCACTGACACCCGTAGCACATGCCGATGAGCACCGACCCAATGTATAGTGATGCAGGGAGACCAGAGGAGATGATGGCATGACCGTCGCTCATGACCAGCAGCGTAACACATATAAAGAATGGCCTGCCAACACCTCGCTGGCGAAGGAAATGGTCAGATATGAAGCCTGCACCGAACCGCCCTGAAAAGTTCCATATGCTCCAGAGTGACACAATTGTGCTGGTCTCCTTGGTCGTGTAGCCAAGGGAGCCGCCGATCTGGCTGATATTGTTCACGGTGGCCAGACCTGATCCCATTCCACAAGCCATTGCTAGGAAGAGCAACCAGAAGTCGAGTTTGCACATGGCCTGTAATACATTCAGGTTCTCTTTGCCTGCAGACAGGTCTTGGTCAGATCCCCCAAGTGCGGTACTGGAGGTAGCATTTTCAGAGAGAATCCTCTGCGACCTCTTGACGGAGCAGTCCAGTCCTTTGTTCTGAGACTGATTCTTCATGATCTGTTAATTCTGGTGTCTGGGCCTTTACAGCGACCGCTACCGGAGATATCAGTAGTAGCAGGAGTACCACGAAACAAACGCTCTGCACAGCTGAACTTATCGGGAAAAGTTGAGCACAGATTATGAGAATCATCAAGTATCCAGCAACAGTAACGGCAATGAGGGAGAAAGCATCTAGGAATTTCTTGTTGTACCGTTCATGTGGGTTGTGGGCATCCACAAAATACATGAGCACCAACGTGACGGCTGTGGGCAAAACTGCCAGCATGAGTATGAAAGAGCTGGCATCAATGTGGAGAGTGCGGTAAATTTGGACAAGTATTGCCCCACTTAGGCCTAGAAAACCCTGTTGCAAAAGTAAACAAAGATTAATTGAGGTAAGTTGGGGTCAAAACTGCTGGCATTAGTATGAAACTGCAGGTGGGATCAATAGGAATTAATTTCCTGTCAATTGGCTATCATGTGGCAGCCTTAGCATACAGATATAGGCATTGTATTGGTTTTTTTTAAAACTGCTTGCTCATGACATCTGTATTTTCGTTTGTTAATGGATATGGGGAAACCTTCCGTTCCGAAGAACAAAAAGAATTTCCTGTCAATTGGCTGGGAGTAAATTAACATGGTTCGGGTTCAAACTGAAACTGAGAAACCAATAGCTTTCATACTAGACTGAAATTTTGATGTAAAATGAAGATAATTGATAGAATCTGATCCAAACAGTTTGGTGGGACAACGGCATCCAGAAGCAGGACATGATCAAAATTCATGTTATTCAATATAAGGCTCCAGATCTCATAAGCAAAGTACTGAATGACAGGTACCCAGGAAAACGTGAAAGGTAATGTGCTGTGCTGGTTTCAAGTGTCAGTTGAGGGCTCCAACCCAATAACAACTCTACTGTTGTCTGAATGTCTGTTGTTGAAAGGGAATTGAGTGAGGTACAGAAGTAGTAACGTAATAGCACCACAGTCTATAAGATCGTCGGTCTTATAACAATAAAGCTAAAAAAGAAGTAGTACTAGGTAGCACAGTCGTGTCAATTTCTCAGATCACATATGGTCGATCGCATTCCGAAATAATGGGAAGACAGAGCAGAACAGAGCAGAGGCAATTTTAAAAAGGAACGAGTTGACCTGCCTTCATGATGCCGATGACGGTGCCTCTTCGATCAGGGAAGTTCTCAACAGCAGTAACAACATCAGCGGTATTGACGAAGGTCTGCGCCTGCGCGGCGAGAAGCATGTAGAGGCACACGAGCGGGAGCGGCGCGGGCGCGACCCCCGTGACGGCGAGCCACATGGGGAGGTAGCCGGCAGCGCAGAGAAGGGCGCCGGTGAGAAGGACGAGCCAGGGGCGCCTCCGCCCCGCGGGCGCCCACGCGGCGAGGAATCCCGAGAGGACCCCGGCGTTGGCGCCGACGTCCTTGAAGAAGGCGACGGCGTCGAGCGCGGACTGGTCGTAGCGCTGCGAGGCCTTGAGCGCCGGGGAGTAGACGCCGAAGCAGTAGGAGCTCCCCGCGCAGCACTGGATCAGCGCGCTCGCGGCTAGCGCCGACCACCGCGTCCGCGCCCGTGGCATCGGCATCGGCGACGGCCGACGGCGTGGAAAGGGAAGGGAAGGCGGGAAGGAAGGAAGGGGAATCGGACGGACCCCGTCGAACCGTGGTTTGTGTTTGTGGGGCCTCAACGCAGTCACAACGAATATACTTCTGCTTCTTCATTTGGTCGCGACAGTAAAAAAAAAAAACGATTATCTGTTGACACGTATGTCCACGAGTAGTGTATGCCTTTTTTATTTTCAAACTACCTCTGGCACCACACGTGACACCTCCACAAATTTTAGCTCTACTACTCTTGCCCCATATCTTACTCGGCGCACAAACGCCGATAAGATTAACGGTTCACACTCACCAATATCAAAAAAGAAGAGGGCGATAGGCAGTGGATGAGGTGGAGGAGGAGGTGGTGATGGGTTGGCCGGTAGTGAGTGAGTCGGTAGCATCGTCGCTGAGCGAGAAGGCTAGGTTAATAGAATGAGTTGGGTAGGCAACCGGGGGGAGGGGGGTTTGAGCGTCGGCGAAATTATTAGGAGGAGGGTTTGTCTGGCAGGTATGATTGGTAGGCGGAGAGATCACTGGCAGACAGGGCGGTGGTTGACGTTGGCAGGGGCGAGGATGGTCAGGGAAGAAGAAGAGTAGTGAGCGGGGATGGAGAAGAACAGTGTGCATGGGTAGCGGTAGTGGCGTGAGCACTAAGTAAAAGCGTATCCCTACCCTTGCGGTGTTGCATAGCATGTATTTCTAGTCTAAGAGGATTATTAGTCAAGCGCTCATCATGCCTATTCTTGAACGTCACCTCACCTTTAACCAGCTAGCTCTGGTGAGCTCTTTAGTTCCTCACATTCAAGTTCAGCGCAAATGTTTATTTGTCTATTGTTCCACTGCCCACTGACAAAACTGGGTAAATCATCCTCAAAACCCTAAAAGATAATACCTCCCAATTCATTTAGAGTGGCTCATTAATTTTCTTGGGGCAAGCAAAGCCAATTACTTTGAATTTGAAGTCGATATACATATAAATGTGTTGTTTGGGAGAGCTCCAACTTCAGTTTCTTCAAAGATTTTTTTTTTCTAGAACGTGCTTAGCACGTGTTTCATTAAGAAGAAATTTAGATAACATACACGCCCAACATCACATTACAGTGAGGTGCCGTTAGTGATGGTGTAGAACATGAACAAGATGCACCTGTTGTGACTAACTAAAAAACTAATTGTGCGACCGAGGAGCTTCTTTAAAGAAAATCAGTTCTCTATTTTTTTATAAGACGTGACATCCATTAAGTATGTTTTTGGTTTTGAGAATTCGTGTGGAACCCCACCTGTGATCCTTGTTTTCTCTTTTCCTCCTTGCGCCCTCTTGTCCGCAACAAAATGGGATCGGAGAGCAATAGGGCCAGCTGGCAAAGAAGATGCACTGTCAGCTTTAAGTATGCACGTCGTTGTATGTCTGCTTTTCCTTTGTATTTTTTTTCAAATTATTAATGGTTAAAATGGAGACGCGTGCATGTTTCATGCGAGTGGTCCTGCGACGATAAACATTTTGCTGACTGTCTAGGAAGGTGCAGGGGCCGGGCCAAAAGGCCAAGGCCGATAGGTTTGCTCCCTTTAATAAATTGGCACAAAGTAGCTTCGCGTCTTGTTGAATCATATTAAATGAATTTTAGCCAAATTTGATAAATGAAATGGTAAAGTGTGATTACACATGCATGAAAGACGATAATGGATTTTTTTAAAAAAAAAAGAAAAAAAATAGTACACCCATTCAATAGATTAACTTCCCAACCAATCATCGCATCGCAATTAATATATAATAGTTAGGACAATGATGAATAATATGGTCACAACCACACCGACAACCTTAACCAAATCATCGATCTCCGACAAAATGAAAAAATAAACCCACCGACGACCCAAAAAAAAAACTCACGTAGTAGTCCGAGGATATGATGGAGCTTAATTAATGTCATGTGACGTGTCAGATGGAGACGCTGTTGGGTATCCCTTTGCCGGTGATCCCCTTCTCCTTGCCGGCGACGTTGCCGACGTCCGGGAACAGCAGCGTGTAGGGCACCTTAGCGGGTCCCCTCCTATTCTTGAGCCTTGGGTCCCCGTTCCTCTCCGTGACCTTCTTCTCCACCCGTCGGAGCTCCTCCCGGAACCTGTCGAGCAGCTGCAGCACCTCGCCGTCGTCGGTCCACGCGGCGGTGGCGCGCTGGCCAAGGTAGAGCTCGTCGGAGGTGTGGTTAGAGAGCACCTCGATGAGCGTGAGTCCAAGCGTGGTGGTGAAGCGGTCGGGCACGGTGTCGAGGAAGAACCTGTCCGGGTCGGCCTCCAGCTGCGCCATCTCCGGCGACCCTGGCAGCGGCACGAAGCGGCGGCACCGGGTGGGGCGGTTGGGCATGAACCCGGCGTAGCCGTACTGGCCGAAGTTGACGGCGGCGTGCAGCGCGGAGGCGATCCAGATCAGCGTCGACAGCGACTCGACGAGGTTCGCCACGCTGTCGAGCTCCAGCCAGCACGCCGGGTCCCGCTGCTGCCGGTCACCGTGGCCCACGGTGCGGACTTCGTTCCACCACGCCTGAAGCTCGGTGTCGGTGGTCACCGCGGCGTCGGTGTGGTAGAAGTGCGCGCAGTAGCTCCTCACCCAGCCGTCTATGGCGCGCCACACGTCCATGCCGTCCGCCGCGTACGGGTAGTCCTCCACGTGCAGGTGAAGGTCGCCCTGCTGCTGCTTGGACGACGCCATTCCTCGCTTGACGAGGTCGTTGGGCAGGGCGTGGTCGGTGAACCTCCAGTCGGAGTAGATGGAGGAGGACATCTCCATGGCGTACTTCCCAGGGAACATGGTGGTCTCCAGGATGCCTCCTGCGCTGAGCAGGATGCTCCTTGCCAGCGTGTTGATCTGCATGTTGTCCTTGAAATGTGGGTCCAGCAGCTTGTGGATGGGGTGCATCCCGCTCAGATGCCGCTTGGTGGCGATGATGAACGGCTCCACCGTCGCGTGCGTGAACAGCCTGTGTGTCAGTCCATGGTCACCATGGTCATGCAACATGCATCAAGAAGGAATCACTAGCTAGTGCATTGCTCACTCACCAGTGGCTGATGAGCTGATGGTAGCCTGAATCATTGACGGAGACATGAGCCTTAGCAAGCCACCAGAGGTGTGCATCGGTCGTCCCTGGGCTGGCACTGGGAGGGAGGAAGACCCTGCTGATCTCGCCGTCGTCGCCGGCAGCGCCGTCACTAGGCGGCGGCAGGCTGAGCTCAATGACTAGAGGCTTGAGGGTGCCGTCGTCCTTGAGGAAGAGCAGCGTGCGCGACGCGTACACGCACACACCTTGCTGCGTGTTGATGCGCCGAAGGTACGGCATCAGGTAGTCATGGTGGTCAAGGATATACACCCTCTTCTCATCCAATGCCTGATGCATTATTATATCATCATCATGATCATTCCAACTGACAAAAAAAATTGTCTGAAATTACTACAGTATGTTTGATGACTGGGTACCTTTTGGACCGTTCGTCCTTCCAGCTGCCTCTCGATATGCGCGGCGGTGATGGAGCTCTGCTTCCCTCCTCTGCTCACCGGCGGGAACACCTCTAGTCTCTTGATCACCACCGGGTTGAGCCCCGCCAGCATCTCCCTCGCGAACTCCTCGTCGCTACGCCAAGCCTCTGGTTCACTCTCGATGACTTGTGGGACCGGGAACTTGACGCCGGGCGTCGTCTCCTTCACCATCTTGGACACCTGCTTGTACGTCTTGTGCGACGGCACCGACGTCTTGAGCTGCTCCATCACCTGCCCATCCACCACCACCGGCGGCTGCTGCTGCTTCTGCTTCCTGCTGTACAGGTCGCCCTTGAGCTGCTCGAACGACCGGAAGCTGCTGTTGACGTTGCCACGGAGAAGCAGCGCCTTGGACTCCGGGACGACGAAGTGCGTCACGGCCTGCACCGCCAGCGTCAGCACCTCCGCCAGCTTCGTGGGGCTGAACCGCTCGTCCGGCGGGATGTAGAAGTCGAGGTTGATCATGTGCTTGCGCGTCTCCGTCACGCCGTCTTTCTTGAAGAGAGGGCGCCCCGTGCGGCAGCGGCGCGGGTACGGGTACATGGAGGCTGTGCCGCCGAGCACCGGGCGCGCGTGGTCCTCCTTGTCCGGGTTGCCTAGGTCGTTGTAGTAGTCGTAGTCGTAGACGCGCTCCCAGTCCTTGAGCTCGCCGCGGCCGCTGCCACGGAGGCTCCGCAGCTCCTCCTCGCGTAGCAGACGAAGTGGCCCCGGCGTCTTGTCAGGCAGGTAGCTCGTGTTGATGAAGAAGACGCGGTCGGCGTTGGTCTTCTTGTATGGGTAGACCCAGGAGTTGCACTCGAAGTGGATGCTCCGTCCGGCCTCCGGCATGTCTAGCTGCACGTGCCGGAGGAAGAAGTGGTCGTTCCTGAGCCCGCTCTTGACGACGACGGCGCCCGGCGTGCCGAACTCCGCGTCCACGAAGAAGGTCACCTGGTACGTCATGCTGCTCGTCGTCTTCACGCCGCCCTGCTGCTTGCCCTTCGTCTTCTTGCCGCCACGCAGCGGCGCCTCCGCGCTCAGCTTCCCCTTCCCCGTGTCTGCAATAATCGCAATTCGAAGCAACGACGACGACAGTAGTCATGGATCCATCAACAATTGAATTGGAATTGGAATTGGAATTCAAGACGACGACAAGAGCAGGCAAGAGTACTGCTAGCTGGGTGGTGAACAAACAAGAACAACGATGGACGTACTGGGATCCATCTGCGTGCTGCTGAAGAGGCGAAGCGTGGTGGTCTTCCCCGGCAACGACAGGCCGAAGTGGCAGGTGACGACCACCGTGCCATTGATGGCGATGTGGTTCTCTGGCGCATGAGCCGGGCTCCGGTCCCAACAGAAGGGCATTTGCATTGACCGATAGATGGATCGAGGGTTTGTTGGTTGGTTGGTTGGATTCAGCTGCAGCTGGGAACAGGGCGACGAGCTGCTGACTGCTGGTACTCCTAGATAGCAACAAGGAAATGCTTATATACTCCTACATGTATGGGGAATACTAGCTAAGTATTGGGGACAGATAGATAGATTGATGGACTACTACAGTAGAGTATATTCTTGGAGTGCGTACGTGGGCGTGCAGGGGATGAACTACCATCATTATACTTCTTCTAGTGTGTGTGTGCATCTGGATTCTGGACTGTGCTGCAGGAGCAAGGAAAATCAAGAGGAAGAGGAAAGCTCGATGGACCGACGATGGGAGAATGTGTGCCAGCCTTTAGCCTCAAGTACCCCCGTTGTTGTTGTTCTTCTTCTTGTGTGCATCTGATGCTACCTGCTTCTTCTACTGCTGCGCTGCTGCTTTACTTTTCTTTGAGGAGAGGGAAGCATATGCGTTGTGTAGCCAGCCACAAAGTGCAGTTGGGAAACTCCCTCATCACCTTCATTCTATTCTTTTGTCAGTTTCATTCCATTCAGTGGTGGAGCGGGGACACCGGGACCGGGACCGGGACCGGGACAGGACAAAAACAACTTGCAGCGTGCGTACCACTGACTAGTAGCTAGCGCAGCAGCAGCAGCAGCAGTGAATTGCCAACTGAAAGTGAGTTTGTCATGGGGACAACCGGCGTTGGCAGGCAGGCAGTCCTCAGAACAGATCGATAGATGAGGATTTTGGAAAGGAATCTAGCTAGACTTTTCCCATGACTATTGTTTGCACCATTGACAGTTGAAAGGTTCAGTGTGCAAAGCAATGGCTCCTGTGCGACCGTCTCTCTGCTGCTTCCTTCCTTCCTTCCTGCTCATGCTATCTGCGATGCTATGCTACACAAACACAAAAGAGGAGAGAATATTTGATGGTCATTTTTTTTTGTTATGTGCGGGTCGTCTGAAAATTTACTGAGGCCGGCCCGGCTGTTCCACTTGGATCTCTCTCTCAAAACCATTCCTGCGTATTACTAGTGGACTTTTTTTTTGCGACGAAAGAAGAATTATATAAAATAGATATATTATGAAAATATAATTGATCAAGAATCAAATGATACTTACTCCCTCCATCCCAAATGAACTGTCGTTTTGGGTTTTCGTGTCCCAACTTTGACTAGATTTATATAAAATACGTACAATATTTGTGTCGGGTACAAAGGTAAGGAGTACCCTAAACGTGTGATAATCTAATGCTTAACATAACAATCATTTTTAAGGCAGGATCCGATCAACCGTTCGAGTCAAAGGAGGAAGGCCCATCACGCAAAGGCTTCCCTCACCGACAACAAGGACTAGTCGTGGGCCGACCCATTGCGGGAATCACAGAAGGCAGGATACCTATCCGTCTCTACCTCGACTGACGGACATGGGTCGAACGAACGACCCCTCTGCCTCGACCTCAACTGACGGACAGGGGGTCGAACGAACGACCCCTCCGCTCCGCCTTAACCCACCAAATGACGGAAGAGGGGTCGATCGAATCTCCCTCGACCTCGACCCCTCGACTCCGACTGACGGACAGGGGTCGAACGAACGACCCCTCCGCCTCGACCCCTCGAATGACGGACAGGGGGTCGATCGAACGACCCGCGCGCAGGGGGCTCGGTCAGCTCACCTGCTCCCGGTATGGGGTAAAGGGGATCCAATGCGCCTACCTACCCCCGCCTAACGCCATGGGCGCCCACTACCGCAGTCAAATCCATCAATTCACCGCTCATGCCCGGGACCTTCGTCAACTGTACGGCCGCTGTAGCCACGTCGCAGGTACGGAATCCAGAGGCACCCCCTCGAGCCATGAACAGAACAGCCCTCGACTGTGCCCTCAAGGATACGACAGGGTCACGCTGGCCTCGACCCCCCCTCGACCAGGGGGCTCGACCATCGTCTCCAACCACTCCGGCATGGCTCCCGTCCAGTCCGTCCCGCGTCAACTGTGGGACTCGTACCCATCTACAGAAGGCCGACCGCACTGCGCCGCATCGTACGGCGGCGTCCAGTCCTCCATCACCATGCCCTGAAGCCCCGGAAGGACAGGGAGGCCACGCCGCTACAGCGATCGACGTCCCATCGCAAGCATGGAGCACGGACACACCTCCTATGCCGCTACAGTTTAGGACTCTGTACTCCCGTGCCTCCCCTTGATCTATAAAAGGGGATGCTGGGATAGAAAGAAGGAGGAGGCTGATTCGTATCGGCATGCGCATCGGCAGGCACATTCATATCGGCATGCGCATCCGCAACACCACTCCTCACCAGATTGCTTGATCAACATCTCAAACAGTCAACCGACTCTCCTAGGATAGCCCTGCTAGTCATATGCCTCAGCTCATCCAGAGCGCCCCCGTGTAAACCTGCTTGTACCCCCCTGTACGAGCACTTCGGTGCAAGATAATACAATCCATCCTCCCCCGCTGGACGTAGGGCCTTCTTTGCCCGAACCAGGATAAATCTTGTGTTCTTCTTGCATCACATCTGGGAGAGGGAGCACGTAATATACAAATTTACTAGTTGGTGGTCTTGACCCCCTGGGTCAAAACACCGACAGTTGACGCTCCAGGTAGGGGGGCTTTGCGTGTCGATCAACTCCCAACTACTCTTCCAGATGGATTCCACCGTCCCATCATTTCCATTCGCCACCACCATCTGGTTCGGGAGTCTAGAGTTCATATCCTTGGGCCACGGCCACGACATGGTTCTACTCTCCAATAGTGGCATGGACAGCAGCAGCTCCGGAACGCCAGGGCCAAGGAGGACCAGACGACGGTCCCACCACTCGCGCCTTTCGCCTATCACCAGGAGGAGGCGTGAACGACGCCACCGCACTCTCCGCCGCGCGGAGCCCGAGACGCCGGACGCTGTCTCCCCGGCCTCAGCTGGCGACACAGTTCCTCCCTTCGGGAGCCTGTTTGACCCATGCTTGCAGGTCGGGGCGGGTACCTCTCTGAGCTTGACCTTGGATTTGCCATACCATCATCTCGAAGCGTCCCCGTGGCCTCTCCGACGTACTCTGCCACGCCGCCGCGCAACCTGCTTCCGCACGGACTCTACAACAGCGCCAGGTTCTTTTCTGCTTTTGTAGGCCCACAGATGCAGGCACATTACGGGTCCCAGGGAACCTGCTACGTGTGACGATTAACCTCGTCACCACCCCTCCATCGGATGAGCGCCCGGAGCCACGACGAGCCCCGGTCCCAGGGTATCATACCTTGGGCACGATCCGGCGACGACTGGAGGAGGAGCGCAGGGGATCTTTCCCTTAAGCCTCAGGGCTCTACACCAACGCGTGGAACGTCGAACAGCTACGTCACTTTTACCCTTAGGCCTCAGGGCTCTACTTATATTCATGTCTCAAGTGAATAAGATAAAAAGTCTTCTGATAATCGAGCTACTCGTAATGTACTTTATCACGAAGCACAAGGTAGCCTCGACTTTATTTTTATAAAGACGAGCCTCCCTCGGGGGCTACAAAGGGGGGAACCCCCTCGAGTCCCCGGAAAAATCACTCAGTTTTTTCAAATGAGCTTGATGTCGCTCAACTCCTCTTCGCTACCTAGAACTCACGTCTCGCTTAAGAATAAAACAACTCGTGCCGACAAAGGGGGCTAGGGACGAGTCGAGCCGAAAAAAATCACCTACGCCTCAGGGCTACGGTTACTTTCACTCGACTTCCCCCCCCCCTCGAGGCCCATGGGTTCGTTAACAGCTTAAACGAAGACAAGTAAGGGCAGCTAAGAGGAAGAAGCTTGACTCGAGGTAGATTTTACTCTACCCCTCGACGCCTCTCTTTCTTCTGCCCTTCGAAGCACGCTTAGCGCAGGGTAGGAAACGCGCTCGAGACCCACAAGGGTCGAGGGGTGCCGAGCCAGGAACTCTCCTACGCCCCCGAGCTAAGGTACTCCCACTCGCTCCCCCCCCCTCGAGAGCCTCGGGCGTACGCCCAACAACTGCGCCAAAAAGTGGAGCACCAAGGCTGGTAGAAGTAAGAATGACTCGAGAAATCACCGCTCGTGGTCGTAAAGGTAGACTCGACCCTGCTCCCGCAGAGTCGAGCCTCCCTCGGGGGCTAACCAGGTGTACCCCTAAAAAAGTCCCTGAAAACTGCTTTTACCCCTAGGGCCTCGAGGCCTTGTACATCTTATGCATTATGTACGTTTATCGCATCATGAATGAATAAAATGTTCTCGAAATACATTTCACGTTCGCTCATGACTCTGAGGTAGCCTCGACTCTACTCCTGCAAAGTCAAGTTTCCCTCGGGGGCTGACAGGGGGGGACCCCCCTCCCTAAGTCCCTTAAAAAAACCCGAACGTTTTTTGAAACTCGGCGCTTCTCTTTCCATCTTTGCCCCGAGTACGCTTCATGACTAAGTAAAAATGCCTCGAACTCCCTAAGAGTCGAGGGTCGTCGAGCCGGGGGCTCTCCTACGCCTAAGGGCTATGGTACCCCCACTCGCTCCCCCCCTCGAGGGATACGAGCGTGCGTCGAACACTTAGTCTAAAAGCAACAACTCAGGCAAAGAGAAATTGAGATGGCTCGAGAAATAAAAACACCCAGATGCATCCCGAATAAAATGCATTAAAGTTTTGAAGCCTCGAGGGGCTCGACATCAAATTGTCACAAAAGCTAATCTATTACATGGACCTTCTTGTCCAGATTTGGCACACAGGCCTCGACTACTCGTCGCCATCTCCATTCGCCGAGGGGAGCACTTCAGGCTCAAAGAGCTTCGCCAGCTCGCCTTCGGGCACCTCTGCGGCCTCGATCAGCTCGTGGCATCTCGCCACATTGGCCTCGTCGCTCAGCTCCGGGTCGATGACGAACCCACGAGCGACGACGCCGAGGTCGTAGGAGTAGCCCGAACGGATGACCGCGAGCGCCCGCTTCACGCCCACGTGCAGAGCAGCACGGACTTGCCCCGTCACCGCTCGGGTCATGGAGTAGAAGCGGCGCATGAGGGAGTCTCCTCGCGCATCGCCTTCGACCGCCGGCTCCGGCTCGACCCCCATGTCATCGCAGAAGGCGGAGATGGCGCCCTCGAGCCTCTCGTTCAGGGCCGCTTCCACCCAGTGGAGGCTCTGGAGGCTACTCAGATCCTCATGGGCTCGAGCCTTATCTTCCTCGAGGGCTGCCAAAATAAACAAGGAACTCCGTCAAAACCAAAAACAGGAGAAGGGTAGAGACCGAGCAAGCTCCGCAATAGTGCTAGAAAGCTCACCTTGGGCGTGCGTGTCCAGGGTGACGTAGGCCTGCTCGACCTCCTGGAGTTGACGGCGGGTGTCGGCAAGATCCACGGCTTGGTCACTCTTCTCAGTCCGGAGCTCCTCGATGAGCTTACCGGTGCCCTCAAGGGCCCTCGCCTTGGCAGCCGTGTCCTCCTCCATGGTGGAGATCCGGACCCGCGCCTCCTGCTCCGCGACGTTCAGCGCGTCACGGGCGCGGGAGACGGTGTCAACATCCGCCTGGAGTTCTCGGACCCGCTCCTCGAGAGAGGCGCGGTCTGTGCCCGCCTCCTCTAGGTTGGCCTCGAGCTCCCGGACACGCTCCGCCGTTCGAGCCAACTCCCCCCTCAGCGCGGCGGCTTCCTCCTCAGCCTTACGCTGGGCCTCCCGGGCGGCGTCCCGTTCTTGCCCAACCTCAGCAACTTCCTTGAGGGCGGCTTCAGCCCTCGAACGCGAGGAAGAGGCCTCCTCCCGAGCAGCCTCGACCTCCCCCCGTGCGGTGGCCACCTCGCCCCTCGCCTGGACAGCCTCGACCTCCGCCCTCTCCAGCGATGCGCGGAGGGTGGGGAACTGCTCCTGCGCCCGGAGGATGAATTGGGACTTATCATACGACCTCGCCCTCAACACCTGACAGGGATAAAAAGGAAGGTCATCAGAAAAGAACAGCAAAGTGACCCAAGCAAGATCAAAGAGAAAACGAGGCTTACTTCCATCCCCCGGTACAAATCCATGGAAGCAACCTCCGCCGACAGGCGTACCACATGGGTAAGCCACGCTCGGAACTCCTCCAGGTGCTCCCACTCCCCGAGCTCGGCTTGATCATCGAGCTTGAAGAAGGTGCGCCCTGGGTCTTGGGGGTCGGCCAGCTCGAGGGGTTACTTCCCCCATAGCTTGCTGCGGCGGTCGATGTTCTCCTTGACCTCCCGCATGATGCCCTGGTGCATCTCGAGGTCACCCTCGTGGAGCATCACCCGCTCCGCCAGAGTGGGGAAGGGGGCCGCCCCCTCGAGCCGGGCACTCCTAGCCTCGAAGTCATCTTGCAGGGCCGCCGCCGGCCCCTCCGGGTCATCGCCTCTAGGCGGAAGAGGTCCCCGCCGTGAGAATAACCCTGCGCGGTGAAGAAAACACACGTTAGCACCCGATGTCGCAGGCTCACCGCGGTCCCCTCCCTCCACGTCGACTAAGTTAGAGGGCGGATCACCTAGAGACGACGACTGCCTGACCTCGACGACAGGCCGAGCAGCCGCCTCGGACATCGTCACGTCCGCCGCGCTGCTTCCTTGCAGCGCCACAACGGTCCCCTCCGGGTCCTGCCGAGGGGTCGTCACCACCACCATCTCCGCCAGCTCCGTCGTCGTCGCCGTCCCCGCCGTGGGCGACGCCGAGGCCCCCTCGACGAGGGTCTCCACCGACGGCGGCACCTCCGGCGCAGCAACAGTCGCTCCCTCCTCTTGTCGCGCCTTCTCCTCGCGCTCGCGCCGCTGACATGCCTCCCACGACGCAAGGTTCTCCGGCCACCGCATCGACGTCGGGCGCTCCGGCGTCTCTTCCTCGCCGGTGGAGGTCAAGTCAACCACCTCCATCTCTACGGTGGCCTGGGGCTCAACCCCCTTGATCACGGTCGTCGTTGACACCGGCTCCACGCCTTCCGAGGCTGCTGGCGCATCCCCCTCCAACGGGGCGGTGAGCACGGCCTCGACCGCCACTCCGGCGGACCTTGTCGACGCGACGGGTCGACCCGCCTCTTCCTTCGCTCGAGCCTGCTCGGCGGCCGACTCCGCATGCCCGCGCTGCATCGCCTCCCGCGCCCTGGCCGCCCACGCCACTTCTGGGGCGATGGTCGAGGGGGACGGGGCAGCAGGGCTGGCTCCGACGACCATCTTGGCCGCGGCCTCCGCCTTCAGCCTCTTGGCCGGGGTGGGGGCCGCGTCCTCCAGCGAACGCTTCACCCTGGAAAAAGAAATGCATGCGCTACGGTTAACGTAAGTTGCAACCCAAGCAGAAGGGAGTGCAAGACCAGAGGGAAGAGAACTTACCCCATCGGGATCAGGGGGTCCGGCCAGCGGACCTCGAACCGCTCGGGGCTTCGAGCCGGTGCCCCGGGAGCCGCTTTTTCCCCCACCAGGGGTCGAGGCTGCTCCCAGCGCAGTGACCTTGGCAGGAGCCAACGGCGTCTTCGTCGCCACCGTCCTGTTCTCCTCCTAGGTCGACGGGCTCGAGGCCCGTGCGCTTCACTGAGCGGGCACCGGCGGCGTGCTCGACCTGCCCCTCAACGGGGACTGCGACGAGCGACTGCGCGTTCGCCGCACCCCCTCGCCCTGAGAGGCCACAGGACGCTCGCTCCTTGGCTTGATCCGGACCATCGGGCCGACCTCGACGTCGACCCCTTCCCCCCTTGGCGCCCGGGCGCCGCTCGGCCTTCCTTGAGCCCTTTGCGCGACTCGACCTGCTCCTCCCCCTCCTCCCGCTTTGACTCCTCCTCTTCCTGCACAAAGGATGATATCTGTCAGGACCAAAGTAATGGTCACAACCCTACACCACTATGCCATGCCGCCAACAACCTCGCCGCTGCTTGTCTTGTCATCCTCATCCTCCTCCGAGGGGGACTCCTCCTCGGGAGGTTGGTCTGCCTCTGCCATGCCCGGCGTCGTTCACGCTCCTCCTTCTCTCGGGCCATTCTGCCCTTATCCTTCTTGGCCTTATCCTTGTTCTTTTTGTCCTGCTCGGCCTGAAGGCGTCTCACCTGGGAGTCGTTCCGCTCCTCCTTCACCGGCGGCAACGACTTCCGATAAACGACGTTCCCCTGAGGAACGCGAGGCGTGGTCAGAAAATGGGCAAAAGGGGACGAACAAGATAAACAAGGGGGCATTGACAGGGAAAGAAGCCGTACCAGCCGGACGTGGCCCTGGTCACGCATCATGAGGACGCTGGCGACGTTCTCCACCTCGAACGCGCCGGCGAAGGAGGCTCATACTCGGCAGACCACCCTCTCGAGGGGCAGCTCGTCCTCCACGAGGCGACACCCCGTGAGATCCGCCCCCGGGCGCATCTCGTCGAGGCTTCGCGGGCGAGCCATCAGCGACACGACTCGCCGCTGATGAAACACCGACGCCACGATGGCCGCCGTAAGCCCCGCTTCCTTCAGATGGGCAATCGCGCCAAGCAGGTGGTCGAGACGCTTCTGCTTCTTCTGCTCGACGTCGTACCTCTAGTGGTCGGGCCTCGAGTCGATCGTCCTCCCGGTGTAGGTGGGGAACAGGCCGTCATCGTTTCTCAGGTAAAACCACCCGGAGTGCCATCCGGAGTGGCTCGACGTGAGCTTCGTCGGGATCTAGCGCTCCGTCCTCTTGAGGGAGATGCTGCAGCACCCCGCCCTAACTGTCCTATGGCTGCCACTCCTGACCGAAGCGGTGAACAGGCTCGCCTCGAACAGATGGAGCCACAGCTCCCAATGCGGCTCCATTCATAGGTATCCTCCTCACACGACGGTGAAGACCGCCGCATGGCAGACGCCGTTGGGGGAGAGGTGCTGGAGCTCCACGCCGTAGTGGTGGAGGATCCCGCGTAGAAGACGGTTGGGAGGGGATCCCAGCCCCACCCGGTGGAAAGCTTCGAAGCTGACTACGTAACCTTCTGGCGGGTGGGGCTCACGATCCTCCCTCGACGGCACTATCCACTCCGGCCGGTCCGCGGAGGTGATAGGCCGGAGAAGGACGCTCTCCACCAAATCTCCCAAACGCCCCACGGTCGCCGACGGCGGAAGCCAGGCGTCAGGGCCGCACAAGCTGTAGCTGGCCATGGGAGCAGGGAAGCGGATGCGCTCGGATGCAGGGGTGGAAGGTATGTTGCCAATCTCTCCTCTCCCTACTCTCACGCACGCAGAGATCCGGCTCGGTGGGCGACGAAGGCAATAGTGAAAGGGGAAGGAGGAAAGGGAGGCAATGGCAAGCGTGAGGGAGCCGACTCCCCACCCCCGGTATTTATAACCGGAAGCCCAACGGGTGGATCCAACAAAAAGACAGGTAAATCTCCGCATTTAATGCGCCCACCTACCGTCTCCTCGTATTCCATAAAATAAGGCGCACGTGTCACATCATCGGGCTCCGCGCCGCACGCCTCGCCGCACCCTACGCCTGCTACGGCTGCAGTCGAACGGACATCTCCTAAAAGGGCGCGCCTACGCTAGACGACAGGTAATGATAGGGCGTTATCTTCGGAGGTAAGCAACGAACGTCGACCCGTCCGTTAAAATCTCGAGGGAGCGAAGGCTGGCCCTCAAACAGGGTTCGACAGCCGCCCTCGAGTACCCCGAGGTCAGGGAGGACCCAGGGTTACGAACTCCGGTCCACCCCCAAATCTCGAGGGGGCGAAGGCTGGCCCCACGAACAGGGTTCCACAGCCGCCCTCGAGTATTCGAGTTAGGGATGACCCAGGGGGCTAGACACGAGCTCCTAGCTCAAGAACGTATGCTCGAGGCCCCCCGGGACATATTCGAGGCATAACCATGGAATACCCAAGGATCCCTTCGACGGGAGGCATCGAGTCACCGACTCTCATCGAACAGAGTCGACACCTAGGTAATCCATGCGGTGTTGCTTGAATGAGAACGCCTCAGGGCTTCTATCGACCCCCGTCGAAGGGGGCTTCGATCGACGTCCCATCGCAAGCATGGAGCACAGACACACCTCCCATGCCGCTACAGTTTAGGACTCTGTACTCTCATGCCTCCCCTTGATCTATAAAAGGGGATGTTGGGATAGAAAGAAGGAGGAGGCTGATTCGTATCGGCTAAAGCATGCGCATTCGTATCGGCATGCGCATCGGCAGACGCATTCGTATCGGCATGCGCATCCGCAACATCACTCCTCACCCGATTGCTTGATCAACATCTCAAGCAGTCAACCGACTCTCCTAGGATAGCCCTGCTAGTCCTAGGCCTCAGCTCATCTTGAGCGCCCCCGTGTAAACCTGCTTGTACCCCCCTGTACGAGCACTTCGGTGCAAGATAATACAATTCATCCTCCCCCGCTGGACGTAGGGCCTTCTTTGTCCGAACCAGGATAAATCTTGTGTTCTTCTTGCATCACATCTGGGAGAGGGAGCACGTAATATATAAATTTACTAGTTGGTGGTCTTGACCCCCTGGGTCAAAACACCGACAATTTGTGTCTCCAAATAAATTGATTAAAAAACTAGATCAAAAGATTTATCTAATGATATCAATTAGATATCATAACTATTAATATTTTTTTATATAAATTTAATCTAAATTTTTTCTAGAAAAGTGAGAAAGACAGATATTTTGAGACGGAGGGAGTAGTTAACATCATAAATGTTAATATATTATCATATAAGTTGGGTAAATTTAAGATGTTTTAACTCTTCAAGATTGTTGTTTAAGTTGGACCAAAATTATAGAGAAAATTATAAAGACCTATGATATCAAATAGATATAATATAAAAATATAATTAATTAAAAATCAAATAATATTTAGTTGACATCATAAATGTTAATATATTATGATATAAGTTTAGTAAAATTTGAGATATTTGAACTTTTCAAGTTTTTTAAAATAATTTAATTTGGGGTGGAAGGAATAGGTAGTCTCAAACATTATTGTAAGTCAGCTACAAGAATACGTGTATAAACAATACCGAGAAGTAAATTCGTGTGAAGGGGTTGTACGGATGAACAGTAACCAAATGATTATTAAATTCAGATGGCCACTGTTGGCTACAGTTAAGTGACGCGTGGATAACCTGATTGAGCAGGAATTCATCGCTGGTTGAAGAGTATCTTTATGACAGGTAACGCTGAACCTCCTGATTAATGAAAAGCGTGACAGGTAGTAGGGCGTAGTAATATGGCTTTATTACTCTAAAATACTAAGGGCACTTTTGGAATTAGATTCCCTGACTTTTCTCATGGTGAGAAATCTAGCTATAGGGATATTATTTGAATATATCAATTTCGTTATTTAGGGGGTTTCCATCCCTAGGTGTATTTTTTCCTTGCTTCCAAATTATCCCTAGGGGAAGACAGAGCAAAGCATATGTTCCAGTCCAGCTGGCAAACAAGATGATGCACTGCCTTGAGTATGTATGCCCTGTTTTGGTGGCTGATAAGTCGCCTAATGCTATTTTTGGTTGTTTTATTGTGAGAGAAAAACACTATTTCGTTAGCTGATAAGTCAAGAAAACATGTAGCGATGTGTGTGTTGTTGCGATGGTCGATACCCCAGTGCATTGTACTACCCCAGGCAGGCTTGTTTTGTACAACAACCCAGAGCCAAAAAAGGGCCCCCGCGTCGTCTCCCCCTGGGCGACTCGCCGCCGCCGCCCCAAAGGCCACCCGTCGTGTCCACCTCCGGCCGCCGTCGCCACTGCTCCGGCTAGCGGTGGCGGCGGCCCCACCGAGGCACCTCGGGTCCCTGCGGCAGCCCTCCTTCCCCCCCTCTCCGCTCTCCCCACCTTCTCCTCAGTCTCCGGCGAGCCTGAGCGTGCAGTTCCAAGCTCCCTTGGCATGGATCCGGTCCCCCCTGCCCGGATCTGGCGAATGGGGAGGCCAAGCTCACGCCGCCGTCTGCCATGGTTGTGGCCACGAGGATGGCCGACGGCGCGGCAGGGGCTGTCATCCCGATGCGCTGAGGGCGTTCTCCGTGGTGGTGGTTGTACGCATCTCCGACGAGCGCCCGACCCCCTTCCCCCGCGTCGCTCCCGGTGGCGGCTCGGGCGAAACCTCGTCGACTGGATCTGGGGGCTGTCGTGCTCGCCAGCCCATACCTCTTCCGGCGATTGGGGCGCGGTGGTCGCCGGTCAGGGCTGCCTGGGTGCTCTCCTCCTGTCCCCTCTCTTGTTCACATTGTGTCTGGGCCAGAGGTGGCAGGGGAAGACGCGTTGGTGCGGCGGTCAGGCTGATGGTGTGCTCTGCCATGGCCTTGGCTGTCAGTGCAGAACGTGCGGTGGCGGTGGTGGTGCGGCTTCGTTGACGACGCCATGGTGGTGTTGTCGGCCGTGGTTTGGCCGGGTTTGCTCCATCGGCGCCATGGTGGCGTTGGCACGCCGACGGTACTGTGGTGGTACAGCTGATTATGCCAGGCCATGTTGAGGCTTTGCGCGGGGTTCTATGACCGACGACGGATAGGGGTGAAAACCCTATCAGTCTTCCCTAGCCAGCTGACGACGGTGGCGCTCTTGGGTCATTACCTTCTTGGAGGCGTCGTCCCCAGTCCGTCATCGGTGCCCGCCGGAGCATGTTTATAGAGGGAAATCTCTGGTCTGGATGCTATTCGCAGCGAAGTTGGCGTCCGCAGACGTCATTTCCTTCATGAAGGCTTCGTTGATGCTCCTTGCATGTCTCCTTCGAGCCGGTCTCCTGCCTGTTGCTCCTCCCGCTTGGACTGCGCCTTTTGCGCTTCATGTTTCTCCCACCTTGGTATGTGTAGTTGGTGCTAGTGGTAGCCGTAAATGTCTGTTTGAGCGGGTGCTTTACCGCCGGAGTTTCTTCAGGTAGGTCCTCCTCGCCCGTGGTCCTGAGGGTTGTGGCCCTAAGTGACTCGGAGGAGCGATCAGTTCCCGGCGGATGCTTTGCCTCCGAGGTGTTTTCCGGTGGATGCTTTGCCACCGAGGTCGTCGTCTGGTCCGGCAGATGCTTTGATGCCAAGATTGCTTGGATTGGCTCCTATCACTACTGACTACCTAGGTGTTAAGTTATCTTTTGTATTAGGCTCAGTTGTTGGAGTTGTTGGTGGAGGGTCCCCCACCCCTCATGTTTCTTGCTTTGTGCGTTGTGTCGTGCTCCGTGACTCAAGGCATCTCGCTTTCGGTCATTGAGTTTCTGTAACTTCCCACTTATCTTAATGAAGCACGCGTTAAACGCGATTTCAAAAAAAAAAGAAAACAACAATGTATGTATCCAAGGTTTAAATTTGTTCTCTAAGTGTTCTAAGAGTACACAATAATCCTTACTAATCCGTGTTTTTTGGAAAGAATAAAAAATATCTATCTCCAAAACCACCCAAACCCACCTCTTAATTTTTTGGCACTTGGGAAAAAAACCCTCCATTTGCACGTAAAGATCCATAGACTCCATCTTGTGTGTATCTTGTTTCGCAACCCGTATGGGTGGACAATATAAAAGTGAAAGGGCGTGAAAAAAATAATAGAAAAATGATTCTAATACAAATATACAAGAGAATGGATATATAAAAATGGTTAGCATAAGCATAATTCAGAGACAGTATATAGGATTCAAGATATAAAACTGTTTTCTATATTCTAAGAGTAGATTGTTAGAAACTCCTAGAGACGACCTTATTTATTTCTCATAATAATTTTTTAGGAGTTGCAAAACTCTATGTTTTATTAGAAGAAAATATTAAAGGCATCTCTAGGACTACCAGATAATCCTTCTAAAAAATAACCAAGGTTCTAGCGGGATAGGTGGGCCTAAAGTCTAATGCAATCAGCAGCGTCGGTGGGCCAACGGCAAAGAAGGATATAAAAGTCGGATGTGGGTTGGGCTGGGCCGAAGACGTACAACTCCCCAGCTTTCACCGTCATGTGCATCGTCGGTAGGTATACGTCGTCGTCATAATCGTGGGCGCTTATTCCTCTTCAACATCATCATCATTCATCAGGTCGGTTGAGGTGTGAGGTGTGATTTGACTGCAGCAAACACAACACACCCGTCGTTCTTCATCGTCGACCAACCCACCCAGCAACAATCCATTTTTTTTAAGATATAAGAAGCCCCTAGCTAGTGTTCTTTATCCTACTTCGACGTGTCATAAAAAAAACAAAGAAAGATGTAATTCTGGATCTGATCAAAAGTCAAACTATCTTAGTACATCCATCCCCACCAGCTAATAGGGCCGTTCAAATGTTGTTATATATCCATGTCTTTTACGTACTATTGTGCAGCTAAAACTACCTGTCAATACTTTATTATCAATAATCAATCAATTGGTACGAGAGGATTTTGGTCGATTGACTATTAATTATAGATAGATATAGTTCTTCTTCTTATGGATGTCCAGCTAATAACAGTGTTAGATAGTTGGATCTGTTAATTAATTTGGATCCACCCATATATATATTTTTAAGCAAGCAAGCTCTAACTCGATCGACCCCTCCACGTTTTTGAGATGTATACGGGTGTGTGTAGTATTGGTAATGGAAATTGCTGATGGCTGCTCTTCTTCCTCCTATTTTATTTCAGTCATTCATCATCTCTTATTCTCAGGAAGAGTTTCTTGTTTTATATGTACTTGTGTCTACAATAATCTTCATTTATCCCCTTCCGATTGCATGAATTGGAATTCTTTGAACACGAGAGCTAGCGCCTCCACTTTTGACCAACAAAAAAAAGGTTATACATATTGGACTGGCCGGCTAGCACTTTATCAATACTTTATATATATATATATATATATATATATATATATATATATATATATATATATATATATATATATCATTTATATAATAACATAAAAGTGGCAGCACTAATACTTATTTATTTATTCAGTGAGTAGAGAGGGCAGGAGAAGTTAATTAATATTAAAGACTAAGAGCGAGTATAGTAAGTGGCTTAATAACCAAATAAATGATGACTTAGAGGGGAAAAAAGTGAGAGGAGAGCTTGGTTCTTATGTCAGTGCACAGAAGGGTATGATATAGTGGAATATGGGTAGAAGTAATAATAATAATAATAATATAGACAAATATAAGACCACTATTATACAGGTTGGCTCTAAATATATAACTTCTGTTTCGATTTACAATGTAATGAGTGACTTGTTCTAAATACTGTGTACACTACAGTACGTACTCTCTCCGTACTTCAAAATGTTGCCGTTTAGAATAAGATTTTAGTCAAATATTAGCAATATAAATCATGAATAACTTTTAAATTATTGAGTTTGAAAATGTAAAATTATATTAATAGATTTGTCTTGAAAAATATTTTCATAAAAATATACATATATTATATTTCAATAAATATTTTTTTAAAATGGTAACTGGTCAAAGTTATATTTTAATAAATATTTCTAAAACGACAAAAAATTTTGAGTATGGAGGAAATACTTGGTATTGGACTTGCTGCATACTCCGTAATTGCTTCTTGTTTCCCCTTCGCTGTATCTGTATCTGTACCAGCAACAAGCCCGCACGTCGTCATTAATAGGCTAGCTAGGACGTCACCTCATCACCTCTCGTCCTCTTCCTCACCTCAATCCGCGTTGGTTCCTCCATCCATCCATCCATCCTTGAGCTGCTTCAATTATCGCCCGGCCCATCCACCAGCAGCCAGCTAGCTAGCGGCGGTTCACCAGTCACCAACAAAAGCCTCTCCGTCTCGCCGTCCGTCCAGGTCCAGGCCCAGGCCGCCGAGCGCCATGGATCAGGATCCGCCGCCGCCGAAGCAGCAGCAGCAGCAGAGTGGTGGGGAGACGACAACGAAGACGGCGGAGCTTGACCCAGTGCTGCACTCGATCGGTTTCGAGATCGAGGAGTTGTCGCCGTCGCAGGTGACGGGACGACTCCCCATCACACCCAAGTGTTGCCAGCCGTTCCAGGTGCTCCACGGCGGCGTGTCGGCGCTGGTGGCGGAGGGCCTCGCCAGCATGGGCGCGCACATGGCGTCGGGATTCCGCCGGGTGGCCGGCGTCAGCCTCAGCATCAACCACTTCCGCAGCGCCAAGGTGGGAGACGTCGTCCTCGTCCGCGCCGCACCGCTTCACGTCGGCCGTTCAACCCAGGTACCTTACTACAGTACTGCGGCATATGGATAGCCTCGCCGTCGCCGGCCGGCACCGGCACCATACCAATATACCGTTCCGTTCCGTTACTTTGCGAGAGTATAAGTTCGGCACCCACGGTCCCACAATAACTTTTTCACTTTTACTATAGTGCCTGAAATTTAATATACTTAGTTATTAATTTTTTATTTTGTTATTTATCTTTTTGTGTTATAACATATTAAATTTTTGTTCTTATCTTTCTATAAAAATAATTGTAATTATTAAATTGTTTTTGTGTCAATATATATAAGATTTTATCAGGTTTGTAGTTATGTCTAACATATTTTTTTTATTTCATAAATCAAAAATTACAGACTATGTCTACATAAATTACAACAAACTAAAACTATAAATTTAGTATAAAATATATATGCAAGAAAACTAAAATTCAGACTAATTTAGCAAATCCCTAACTTTTTCATTAGACGACTTTGCGCTTTCCATTTTGCTAGCACGTATTTGTGGTCTTTGTCGTTATATATTCGTCTTTGATTGACAGTGATAGCATCATATTCATATCTAGCAATAATCCAACATCCTCTTATCTTGCAAATTAAATACACTGCATCAACATGATATCCATCCTAATCACATTCTTGTCTTGCAAAAAAAAAAGCTTAGAAATTGGTACATGCATATGCATAGTATGATATTTTCTATGAATCATGTCAATGCTTTTACCTCCGGCCCGGCCGGGTTTGATTATACATATATGTAGGCCACATTTTACAACTTATTATTTTTTCCACTTCATTGTTTATTGCACAAAATATGCCTGGATGGAGGGAGATATTACACGGTGGCAGTGGCATGGCACCCTCGCCGTCCAATCTTATCCGTATCTACAGTAGGACAGCCGACAGCAACGTAGATGATTACTAGATATTTTTTAAGGAAAAAATATTAAAAAAACACACAACTAAAATACAAATCTAGATAATTAAGTATGCATTTTGTTTTTGGTATAGAGAGAATGTATTATGCATATACATTTAGCAAGTTGAAAATGAAAGTCTCACACATACAGTACATAATCTAGCCCACCAAAGTTGCAGTGCAGGCCCAGAAGAGGAACGGATTTAGCCCAGCAAAAGCCTGTTCCGATTATTCAGTGACCTTCCTAGTTCCTTCCATTCCACAAAACATGTAGTATTGGTTCTATAGGTTTCCCTAAAATTTGACTTAGTGTATTATACTGAATGTTTATGATGATTTTTTCTGAGAAGAAAATACTATTTTTTTCACTAAAAAGTACTGTTGAAAGTTGAAATAGTGCTGACTGACTCGTTGTATTGATGATGCAATATATATACAGGTGTGGGATGTGAAGCTATGGAAGGAGGATCCGTTGACGCAGGGGAAGAAGGGGCCTCAGATCTCCGAGTCAAGGGTGACGCTGCTCTGCAATCTGCCCGTGCCGGACAACCTCAAGCACGCCGGCGATGCACTCAAGAAGTACGCCGCCGTGGCCCCCAAACCCACCAGCAGATTGTAGATGTACAAGTTATTTATGATTTCAAATACACAAGAGTGATAAACTTAATTATATGATACAGAGATTTAATATAATACATATAGATAATGATATGAATTAAAATCACGCACGTGCGAATGAATTTGAATTTGAATCCATCTCATCGGCGTGAGAGAGAGAGAGAGAGAAAGAAGCGGAGGGGTTAGTTTGCATGCGGTCCGGCCGTTTGTGCGCCGCTAGATATGAATGACAGCCACACGTTGGCCGGCCAGCAGCTGAGGAGGTGCTGCTGCTCCAGATCAACGCCACTCGATCATCGCGATCCATCCATCGATCATGGCGGCGGCGCCCGGCGGTGCTGCGTGCGCGGTGTGCAAGTATCAGCGGCGTCGGTGCGCGGTGGACTGCCCGTTGGCGCAATACTTCCCGCACGACCGGCCTGACGTCTTCCGCAGCGTGCACCGACTCTTCGGCGTGCGCAACATCCTGAGGACGCTCGAGCACGCCGGGGAGGACCCCGGCCGGCGGGACGAGGCGATGCAGTGCGTCGTGTACGAGTCGCAGGCGTGGGAAATCTACCCGTCTGCCGGCTGCGTCCCCATAATCCACGGCCTGCAGCACCGGATACAACACGGGGAGGAGGAGCTACGTCGCGTCCACGCCGACCTCCAGGCATACCGACGAGGACACCAGCGTGCGGCGGCTACCGGTGGTGGCCATGATGAGCAGCAGCAGATGATGGCGATGCTGATCAACAACAACAACGCCGTCGCCGTCACTTCCGACGACATGACACCACCACCACCGCTGCAGACCTCTCTGTGGACGACCATACAACAGCCACCACCACAGTACGAGCATCATCATCCGTTCTTCGTCGACGACGCAACGACGACGATGATGGTGCCTCACTTCCTTCACCAACCCACCCAGATGCCAGAGTTGCAAGGAGACGACATAATGAATTTCTTTGCAGATGGCATCAACATCAACGGTGAAAATGATAAGACTGAATCTAGGTAAATATATACTCTAGTTACTAAACTCATCTTATCTTATACTCTCCCTCGTTCTAAATTATATAAATTGTTTTGAGTTTTTTTATATCAAATATACTACATATCTCTAGACATACGTTATCTCTAGTTACATAGTAAATTTGATATAGAAAAAAAGTCAAACTGACTTATATTTGGAGCATACTGATATTACATTTAGTTTGACATTAATTACATAGCTCATACACATATTACATGGCGCCACACAATTTGTTGTTGTAGTTGTATAATTAATAACATATATAAAAAATAATGTTCTTTTCAATATTGACTGATAGTGATATACAAATTACATAATCTTGATTATGTCCCGTACGGATTCTTCAGATGAAAAGGCCATGAAGAAATAAGCACCTCGAGCTCCCAAGATGAAGGATAACAATGGCTTCATAAAGCAGGATTATGTTGCTTCTTCTTCCCCTCTTCCCTGCTAGTGCAAACAAAAGTTAATAATCACGCTACGAGTTCACAGAATGTACGTGCAGATTCGTCGTCATTCTCTTACTAACACGAAGTACTCCAGGACTAGGAGCAAAGTAATTTCTTTTAGTTAACTTGCTAGCTAGTGCAAGTATTTTAGATTCAGTATTTTTTTCAGTCAGTATCCATGCATATCTAGGTCTGCATTAATAATTAAATGTCCGAGCGATTCTACTCCAGGCGTGTGTGCTCATGTCGATCGTCACTAATCCTTTGTTTGTTTTGTAGTATTAGCACTCAATTGCTTGTTGTTTGTGTATTTGGATGGCACTCCCTATTCTTAATTCATATTAATAACGAGTTA